>BSBK01012828.1:0-84002 GCA_027943335.1 Chamaecyparis obtusa
GGAAAGAATTGGAGACTCCCTAGGAAGATCAGTGGAATTTGACATTGGAAATGATGATTCTATCTAATATGTTAGGATTAAAATTCTAGCAATACACTCCCTCTCGAAGGAAATTATTATTGGATCACTTTCCTATGGAAATGACAATTGAGGAAGTGCAAGTGCCACACAACTCTCAATTTCATTTCGAGAAAGTGTGCCTAAGAAATGGGGAAATGATGAAGGGTGCTCCCCTTAATACCACAAACACATAATAGAAATAGAGAAACAACAACAATAATATGCAAGAACAGAAAATTGGCTTCTTATTATCTCCACAAATGTGGAATTACAAACTTTCAGAATTACAATATGCAAAGCCACATGGGCATTCTCTTACAATATTTTGTAGGACAAAGCCTCGAATCAATACCCAGATCTACTACCCAGAACTATTCTGAACTGCCTAAGACAATAATACAACCTTCCTTATATAGGCAATTTCCACCGCCCGAGAAGGTTCCAGAAATTTAGCCCTAAGGGCCGACCAAACTTAGAATTATTTTATTTTTCAATTTATTACATCAAAGTCGGCTCAAAATAACTTTTGAAACCCGAACAAAAATTTTGAAGGAAAATTATTTTTCGCCATTTCAGGTGACCCGACTTTCGGAGACCATAAGTCATCACCAGTTGACCCGATCGGCTCTTATAACCCCATTTCAGAAACGCCACAAAGCGCTCTACAAGCTTGACCAACGCAAGCACTTGTCACCCAAATTTTCAACCTCATCCGGGGCCTCTAAAGCCTTCAAAACTAAGTTCAAAGTTTCTGTACCCTGCTGCCAATACCAAAATTTTTCAATATCTTCCAATATACACTTCATCTGACAATGAAACTTTATTGGCAGACTGATATGACCAAAATGAACCTCCAAGAAAGAAATCAGATCAATCTGAGCACATACGAAAATTACCAAAAATAGCAACTTTCCATAAATAGCAGCTCTGCACAAAATAGCCCTTATTGAATATAAAAATAGAAATATTTTTTTTGGGTGTTGCAAGATTGCTCTTACACCCAGGATGCTCCTGCATCAGACATTCGGGGTAATTTGAGAAGTGACCCTGTCACGACTCAGGTGTGCAGAGGAAAACCAAGACGGCTAACCTCCTCCTTTGTCAGCCATGATGAATCTTCAACAGGTCATCCTTTCCACTTGACCAGATATTCTTCATATGTCCTGTTCCTGGTGCTTCTTCCAACACGACTGTCTAGTATATCTTCGATCTCCTTAGTGTCTGAACTAGTTGCTGGAATACTCCATTGTGCTACTGTGATCTCATCTTCAACACCTCCTTCATGATACTCTGTCAGATTTGAAATGTTAAACACTGGTGAAATATTTAGCTCAGTAGGCAATTCTACCTCATATGCATTTCCTGAATCATGTTTCTTTAGTATCCTACATGGTCCAAACTTCTTCATTTTCAGCTTGTTATATGTACCAACCGGAAATTGCTCCTTCCACAAATGAACCATGACTTCATCCCCAACCTGAAATTCCTTATGCCTCCTTTTCTCATCTGCCTTAGCCTTATACTGCGCATTCATCTTTGGTAATATGCTTCCTCACCTCCCCATGGATGTTCTTCAAGTGTTCTGCAAAATCTTTAGCTTCAGCACTACTTATTTCTCCTTTATCTATCTTCCTCAATTCAGATGCATTTCTTGGACTACTTCCATATACAATCTGGAATGGTGATTTACTAGTGCTCCTATTGACAGAATTATTGTATGCAAATTCTGCCTGTGGTAAAACCAAATCCCATCCTGTTGGCTTATCTCCAACCAAACATCTCAGCAAATTTCCCAAACTCCTATTCACCACCTCTGTCTGTCCATCAGTCTATGGATGATGTGATGAACTGAACTTCAAATCTGTCTTCAACTTCTTCCACAATGTACGCCAGAAATATCCAACAAACTTAGTATCTCGATCTGAAACTATGGTCTTTGGTAAACCATGTAGTCTCACCACTTCTCTGAAAAACAATTCTGCTACATGAACAACATCATTAGTCTTCTTGCAGGAAATGAAATGTGCCATCTTTGAAACTCTGTCAACTACTACAAAAATTGAATCATGTCCCCGCTATGTCCTCGGTAAACTAAGAACAAAGTCCATACTGATATCCTCCCAAGGCTTCTCCGGTATAGGTAATGGCTGATACAACCCTGTATTCTGCTTCACTCCTTTCGCCATCTGACATACTCTGCAACTCTGTACAAACTTCTTCACATCTTGCTGCAATTATGGCCAATAATAATTCTCACCAACCAAAGCAAGGGTTTTATCACGACCAAAATGTCCAGCCAATCCTCCACTATGCTTCTCCTTGATGAGATTCTCCCTCATAGAACTTCGTGGAATGCACAACTGACTCCCTTTGAATAGCATATCATCCTGGATGATGAAATCCAACCATTTCATCCTGTCTAGAGTAACAGGTTCTGTACAAGCTTTCCAAACTTCACCAAAATCAGGATCCTCTGGATACAAATTCTTGAGTTCCTTGAACCCAACCACTTCAATCTGCATTTCTGTTAGTAATAGTTGCCTTCTGCTAAGAGCATCTGCAACCCTATTAGACTTTCCACTCCTGTGTTTCAAAACAAATGTATAACTCTGCAAAAACTCAACCCATTTCAAATGGCTTTGATTCAATTTTCCTTAACTATTCAAATATTGCAAAGCTTGATGATCAGTATACAAAACAAACTCCTTAGGAAGCAGATAATGTCTCCACTTCTTTAATGCCTAAACTATAGCATAAAATTCCTAATCATAAACATAATATTTCCTCTTGGCATCATTTAACTTCTCACTGAAATAAGCAACAGGTTTACCTTCTTGGCTCATAACAGATCCTATTGCAGTACCACTAGCATCACAATCTACTTGAAACACCTTATTAAAATCTGGAAGTGCTAAAACAGGTTGTTCTGTAACTTTTTGTTTCAACAATTGAAAACTCTTTTCTACCCCATTAGTCCACTTAAACTCTTTTCTATCCCCTCTCATTGTTTCAGTCAAGGGTCCACAAATACTACTAAAATTTTTGATAAACTTTCTGTAAAAGCTAGCCAAACCATGAAAAGATCTTACCTCAGTAGCACTCCTTGGAGTAGGCCATTCAAGGATAGCCTGTACCTTCTCTGGGTCTATTTTTAGACCTTCTGCTGAAACTACAAATCCCAAATACACTAACTCTTTCTTCACAAAACTGCACTTCTTCAAATTAATCAACAATTTCTCATCTCTCAACTTCTCAAACACCATACGAATATGCATCATATGTTCCTCCAATGTCTTGCTAAAAATCAAAATATCATCTAGGTAAACAATGACAAACTTACCCAGAAATTCTTTTAGAACCTCGTTCATGAGCCGCATGAAAGTGCTCGGTGCATTGGTTAGCCCAAAAGGCATGACTAACCACTCATACAGTCCTTCCTTTGTCTTGAAGGTAGTCTTCCATTCATCTCCTTCTCTGATCCGAATCTGGTGATATCCACTCTTCAGATCTATCTTTGAGAAATACACAGCTCCACTCAAACAATCCATAATATCATCCATTCACGGCAATGAAAACCTATACTTGATTGTGATCTTGTTTATTGCTCTAGAATCTGTACACATCCTCCATTCTCCATTCTTCTTTGGTGCTAATACTACTGGTACAGCACATGGACTCAGGCTCTCCCGAATCAATCCCTTGTGTAACAACTCGTGTACTTGTCTGTTCAACTCTTCACTTTGTGCTGGTGTCATTCTGTGTGCTGCCTTGTTTGGCAAACTGGCTCCTGGAATCAAATCCATCTGATGACTGATCTTCCTTACGGGTGGTAATCCATCAGGTACATTATCAGATACAATATCCTGAAACTCATTTAACAAATTTGCAACCTCTACAGGTACATCCTCTACTTCTTCTTTACCAACTTTTGGAATTAAAGCAAAACACACATGCTCATGCCTCATACCATCTAGGAATTTTCTTCCATCAACAAATGTTATTCTTGCATTACCACATACCTTTTCTTCGGTCTCCTTCAATGGCTTTAGCTTATGTCACACTCCATCCTTTGTCAGGGAATAGGTATTCGCATGACCATCGTGTACAGCACATCTGTCAAACTGCCACGGTCTACCCAACAACATATGACATGCATCCATAGAGATGATATCGCATAGTACCTCATCTTGGTACTCGCTGATCTTGAACTTTACCAGGCACTGTTCACTGACCATGACCTTGTGGTCATCCCGCACCCAGGCAATCCGATATGGATGTGGGTGTTTTTGTCTCTTGAGCTTCAACTTTGTCACCATCTCTTTTGACACCAAATTGTCAGTGCTTCCACTATCGATAATCACATCACAACATTTACCCTCACACTTGCATCTAGTGCGAAATAGGCTCCTCCTTTATTCAGGTTCATTCTCATCACTCAGAAAGACTCTTCTGTTAATTAGCGTTTCTCCTCTTTCAGCATCTTCAGAATTTGATGATCTAGCATCTTCATCGACATGTGCAACTTTGGCCTGGCCTTCATTTCTCCTATCTGTTCTGCCTTGGCGCTGAGGACATTCAAATGCCCTATGACCTTCTTCTCCACAGTGAAAGCATGTTCCACGGAAGCCACCTCTTCCAGATCCTTGTCCTCTTCCTCTTCCTCTCTGATCTCTATTATTCTGATCCTAGAAGTGATTGGAATTATTTCCTCGCTGATTCTGACTGCTACTGGCCTCATCCTTCTTTTTCAGATCTTCATTTCGGCCACCATATGACCGTCCACCAGATCATCCACCGCGACGTCTTCTATTTTATCTGCTCTCAAACTTCTTGTTCAGCTTTTCCTCTAATTTTAGGGCAAACTGGTATGCCTCTTCAATAGTATTCATTCAAACCAGATTTAGCTCCTCTTGAATGCTTGGCCTTAACCCATTAAGGTATCGGGCAACTTTCTCTTTATCAGCTTTTGCATGGCCTGTTCTGATGAGAAGTCAATAGAACTCCTCTGTATACTCTTGAACAGAACTTCTTGCTTGCTTCAAACTTTGCATTTTCTTCAGTAGGTCAAGCTCATAATCAACAGGAATGAATTGTCGCTTCAATTTATCCACCATCCAATCCCATCTCGTGATTTTCTCCTTTCCCCTTCTATTTCGCTCCAACTGAATCTCTTGCCACCATATCTTCGCATGACCTTTCAGTCTGGCCTTCGCAAATTTGACCCTATCAGGATCCTCAACATCTTCATACTCAAAATATTCCTCACATTCATTGGTCCAGTCGATCAATTCCTCTGGGTTAAGATTTCCAGAAAATGTAGGAACCTCAATCTTAGGTCTTTTCCCAATCTTGGAAATCGCTCGAAAAAGTCTTTCTTCCTCCTGGTTCACAATTTCAGCTTCTCCTTGATATTCTTCTTCGGCTTCATCCTTGCTTTCATCTCTGATATTAAGATTCATTCCTCTATGAATCTCTTCTTGCAATGCTCACACTTGTCTCTGCAGCTCTCTAACCTCAAGTGTCACTGCACCAGCTCTTCTGCCACGTTCTCTTCGTGGAGGCATTTTCGCGATGCGCACTGAAACCCTAGCCACGGTCCTAGTGCAAACTGCCTCATAGTCGGTGATCTATTTACACACTCAGGAACTCTTGCTCTGATACCACTTGATGAAGGGTGCTCCTTTTAATACCACAAACACATAACATAAATAGAGAAACAACAACAATAATATGCAAGAACAGAAAATTGGCTTCTTATTATCTCCACAAATGTGGAATTACAAACTTTCAGAATTACAATATGCAAAGCCACATGGGCATTCCCTTACAATATTCTGTAGGACAAAGCCTCGAATCAATACCTAGATCTACTACCCAGAACTATTCTGAACTGCCTAAGACAATAATACAACCTTCCTTATATAGGCAATTTCCACCTCCCGAGAAGGTTCCAGAAATTTAGCCCTAAGGGCCGACCAAACTTAGAATTATTTTATTTTTCAATTTATTACATCAAAGTCGGCTCAAAATAACTTTTGAAACCCGAACAAAAATTTTGAAGGAAAATTATTTTTCGCCATTTCAGGTGACCCGACTTCCAGAGACCATAAGTCATCACCAGTTGACCCGATCGGCTATTATAACCCCATTTCAGAAATGCCACGAAGCGCTCTACAGGCTTAACCCATGCAAGTACCTGTCACCCAAATTTTCAACCTCATCCGGGGCCTCTAAAGCCTTCAAAACTGAGTTCAAAGTTTCTGTACCCTGCTGCCAATACCGAAAATCTTCAATATCTTCCAATATACACTTGATCTGGCAATGAAACTTTACTGGCAAACTGATATGACCAAAATGAACCTCCAAGAAAGAAATCAGATCAATCTGAGCACATACGAAAATTACCAAAAATAGCAACTTTCCATAAATAGCAGCTCTGCACAAAATAGCCCTTATTGAATATAAAAATAGAAATATTTTTTTTTGGGTGATGCAAGATTGCTCTTACACCCAGGATGCTCCTGCATCAGGAAATCATGGATAAACTAAGGTAGTGGTGGGTGGATTTGGACATCTACTCAGGTACAAAGATTTTTATATTTAGTAATGATAAACACAATATGGATGCTAAGAGGGGGGTGGGGGGTGAATCATCATAAAAAAAATTTCAACAACTAACTTTAGTAACCACCACAAGTAACAATATTCAAGTAAATAATAGAACCAACAACACAAGAACACCCAGATTTACATGTGGAAAAACCAAACTGGAAAAAACCACAATGAACACTTTCCCAAAAAGATAATTTACTAAACTATATAATATGATTACAAAATATTAGGAGCTTCATGCTTGAGAACACCAACCAGAGGCTCACTACATATACAACAATGGATCTAGATTAGAAGGCTCACTACCTTACAGTACAAATAGGAGCTCATTGTTCTAGAATTGCATACAAAGGCTCATTGCCAAAGTAGCTAGATACAAAAATAAACTCAAGTACCAAAGACTCACTGTCTTAAAGAACTTACAACTCTTCAAAGTAGATACAAATATATTCTCCTAATAATGCAACTGATTTGCATAAATCTGTCTACACAAGTAGCAAACTATTAATGTCTTTCCTTCTCTCCCACTATCACTAAAATATGCTCTGCTAATTGTTGAACTAGTTCATACACATCACTTACTTCGCACCTTACACTTGCATTTTGCCAAAGCACCAAAAATCCTTATATACAATATAGATAATTGGATATTACAACAAGATTGAATAAACCAAAAGATATTACAACTAAGTTCCATGCCGGCCAAGGCGATAGAAAAATGCAAATAAGTTCTATGTCAAAAAGCATCAAAACCGAGGACCCAAAGAGATAAGAGATAAACCTTAAATACATAGGTCCCATACAACATGAACCCATCTAGATAAGATATAAGCATTAAGTATAAGACCCAAACCTAAATCTGATATTTCAACAATCAATAAATATAACACCCATACCTAAATATGAAAGCACGATCCATCCTGGAGGAGAAAGATGAACTAAGTACACACTACAGATTGCCCAAATATAGATCTGTAATAAGCAGAATAACTATCAAAGATAATTCAAATGTGTAGAAACAAACTGCCAACTTTCCCCTATAATTAGACCTCCACATGTTACATTAGAAGCCATGCCAACACACCACATCAAAAGCTATGTCAAAATGCCACGTCAAAATTTGCCACAACATTTTATTGGATCAGAAAAATAACTAAAAATAATTACAACACTAGATGAAATTGTCTCTGGAACAACATGAACACATTCCTAATCACTAGAGAATGCCACAACCAAGACCAAAAATTGAATTCATTCGTATGAGTAGAAACACAGCTTCAACCCTAAAATCCATAACAAAAAGCACTATAGAAAGACAAATAACTATAACTGTAAAATTGCTAATTTCTCAGTAACATAGTACCACTACAAAAAAAATAATAGACACCTGGGCTGAACAAACTTTTGGATATAAGAGTATAACATGGAGGCACTGTAAAACACCATCTTCACGTGATCTCATGATACTTATTTTTCTTGCACTATTTTGAAACCATACAAGATACATACTTGTCTTCCACTACACTGTAGTTCAGCATTGAAAACCATACTCATCTTCCACTATATTGTGGGTTCAACACACAAAACCACACACCAAGAATAGAAATTTTTTAAACCACAATTCTTGAGGGAACACAAACTCAAACTCCATCAAAACACTATGGAACACTATGTTTGAAATCAATGAAAACAATCATATATTTCTAACAATCTCCCCCTTTTTCATTGATGAAAAACAATCACCAAAAATGTAAACCCCCTCTTACTGTAAGAAACATTTACTTTATCTTTCTCCCCCTTTTCCATCAAGGAAAAAGGTCAAAATCATGCCTTGTGCTACTCCCCCTGAGAACAACCACAAGCATCATTCCAGAAGGCACTTATCGAATAGATGCACCAATCAAATTTTCTTAGTTAGAAAAAGGAGGAGTAATAACCCTAAGCTTCTCCCGAAGAAACTCAAAAGTATATTTTGGTAAGGCTTTAGTAAAGATGCTTGCAATTTATTCTTTGGTAGAAATATATTTTAGTCTTACTTCCTTTTCAACAATGTTTTCTCTTAGAAAATGGTATCTAATTAATATATGCTTTGTTCTCAAATGTATAACCACATTTTTCAAAATATTTATTGCGCTTGTATTATCACACATAATAGGAACAGCTTCATAAAATATTACTTTAATAACTCTAAGTATTTTTTTCATCCACAAGACCTGAGTACAATAGGATGCAATGACAATATATTATGCCTCTACAGTGGATAAATATACTGAGTCCTATTTCTTACTGAACCATGAGACCAATTTGTCTCTTAAGAAGAATGCCCCACCACTAGTGCTTCTCCTGTTATCAATGCATCCTGCCAAATCAACATCTGTAAAGACCTGTAAATTAAATTTACCTTCTCTTTGTACCCAAAACCATAATCCTCTATTCCCCTTAAGTATCTGAAAATTATTTTCATAGCTTTCTCATGACTAACTTTTGGGTTAGCCTAAAACTCGGTTACTAGGCACACAACCTACATAATATGTGGTCTAGAAATAGTTAGATACAATAATCCACCAATCATTAATTTTTACTTTGTTTGATCTATCCCCAAATACTTATCATCCTTGCTAATATTACAACCAACAGTCATAGGAGCTACAATAGGTTTACAATCATCCATACTGAATTTTTTATATCTTTTCCTTTAAATATTTATTTTGAGAAATAAACAGTCCATCATCAGTCTGATTGACTTTTAAACCAAGAAAAAATGTTAACTCACCTATCATGGGCATTTTAAATTATTTATGCATTTCTACAACAAAATATTTGCACATCTTATCATCCTCTCCAAAAATGATGTCATCTACATAAACTTGTACAGTTAGTATTTTGTGATCTTCTATTTTAAAATAAAGATTACTATCAACAATTTATTTCTTGAATTTCTACTATATTAGGTATCTGTCCAATCTTGCATACCAAGATGTAGGTGCCTATTTCAATTCATAAAGAACCTTCTTCAATTTCCATACTATATTTGGTTCTTCTGAAACCCTGAAACCTTCAAGTTTCTCTATATATAATACTTCCTCAAGTTCTCCATTAAAAATGCTGATTTTACATCCACTTGATATACTTTGAAATTTTTATAAGCACAAAAGGAAAGAAACAATCTTATAGCTTCCATCGTTGCCACCAGAGAAAATGTTTCTTCAAAATCAATCCCTTTGACCTGTGAATAGCCCTTACATACCAGTCTAGCCTTGTTCCTAACAACTTGGCCTTGTTCATTTCACTTGTTCCTGAAAACCCATTCAGCTCCTATTACATTTTTTTTCAACTGGTCTGGGTACAAGTTCCCAAGTTTCATTTTTATTTATTTGACTTAGTTCTTCCATTGATTTGACCAGCGTTCTTCCTTGCTTCTTTATAATTCTTTGGTTCAACCACTAATAGAAAACAACAATTTATCTACTTTTGTGATCCAAGAATCCTTCTTCTGGTTTGAACACCTCCATCTTTATCACCAATTATCTAATCTTTAGAATGATTCCTTTGAACATACTTAGCTGATGTCCTCACAATAACTTTTGGTTTAGTTTTTTCAATGAATTTATCCTCTTGATCTTCTTCTAGATCATCCTTTTGTTCTAAAATTGAAGGAGTTAACTTAATATCACCATTAATTCTCGGAGTAAGTTGACTCTAATCCTCTCATATCTTTACATTTGCAATTTCAACAATCTTTTTTACCCTCTTATTAAAGCATCTGTAGGCTTTTCTATCTTTTTCATAGCCTAAGAAAATTCCTTCATTAAATCTTGTATCAAGTTTTCCTAATCCATCTTCCTCCCTTCTAATCTAACACCTGCTTCTGAAAATCTTGAAGTATCTTATAGTAGGAGGTCTTCCATACCATAGTTCATAAGGTGTCTTTGTATGATTTACTCAGATTTTCACTCTGTTAAGAATATACACAACTGTATGCACAACATCCTTCCAATACACATTGGCCAGATTAGCATCTTTCAACATAATTATAGCCATTTCAACAACTTTCCTATCCTTCTTTTCAACTACCCCATTCTGCTAAGGAGTTCTCAGTGCAGAATATTGCCTTCTTATTCTATTCATATCACAAAAGCCATTAAATTCATTTTTTGTGAATTCTCCACCCCTAGCAGATCTTAAATATTTGATCTTATAACCAATTTGATTTTCAACCATTGATTTGAAAATTTTGAATCTTTGAAATGCTTCATATTTTTCTCTTACAAAGGTAACCCAAGCCATCCTAGAGTAATCATCAATCAAAAACATAAAGTACCTTTCTCCATTGACACATTTTTTCTTGTTGGTCCACACAGAATAGTATGAATCAATTCTAAAGGTCTTCTAGATGAATATCTTTGTTTTTAAAAGATCTCCTTGTTTGCTTTCTAACTTGACATTCTCTACAAACAATATCCATGGGTTTGAAATTTTTTGGCAAATGTTTAACAACTTTAGTTTTTTTTATTTTGAAAATTTTATTAATGTTCACATGTCCTAATATTTTGTGCCATAACTGGATTTCATTACATTGGGTTAAAAAACACAAATTTTTACTTTTGTCTTCTATATAATAAATATTACCAACAGTCATAAAACCTACTTCTATTGTCTTACTAGTTTTCTTACTTTTAATAACACATCCATTATCTTTGAATAAATCTTCATATCCTTTCTTACACATTTGACTTACACTCAATAAATTATTTTTCAATCCTTCAATATAATAAACATCATCAATATTGTGCTTACCATCAATTGAAATTGTTCCTATGCCTTTGATTTGTGCATGTTCTTCTCTTGGAATATGATTTTCTCTCCATCATACTTTTATAACTTTATAAATATTTTCTTGTCTCTTTTCATATGATTTGAACACTTGGAATCTATAATCCATGCACCTGCAACAACCTTAGCATGCAATGCAATCTCTTATCTTTAAGTTCTTTCATTTGTGATATAGCAAGAAATAAAGTCCCCAATAGTTCCTTTATCATTATTATCTTCTAAAGAATGCTCCTTTATGGAGAAAAAATTCTTCTTACTCATGTCCTTGTTGCCCAGTATTTTCCCAAAAATTTCCTTTTTGCTATTGTTTTCTGATTCCCTAAGATATTCCTCATACTTACAATTAGTTGTAGTATGTCCTACCCTTCCACAGTTAAAACATTTAAGATGTAAAATACCTTTGTACCTACTGGTACCTCGCTTGAATTTTATTGAAAGATATGCTTCAGCATCCTTGGACATCTTTCATGTCTTTGGTTCAACATATTCATCAACTCTAAATGCAACCTCTCTCTTTTCTCTTTCAGCTTGTGCAAGCCCAAATGTAGAAAGTGACCCAATGAGCTAATCAATGGAATATTGACTCAAATAGTTTCTCTCCCTTATTGAACATGCCATAGGTATGAATTCATTTGGTAGGGTTAATAGGATATTGAAAATAACATCAACATCTTCTAGATGTCCACCAACAAATTGGATTCCATTAGCAACATCTTGATAACCCTGTAGATGTAGCTCTCAACACTCTCATCTTCTATTTTTCTCAAAACTTCATATTTCTATTTGAGATTCATTAGTATTTCTTGATTTGTCTTCAAAAATCCTTCATACACTAGTTTTATCTTATCCTAGATATCGTTTGCACCTTTCAAGCCTTTCACTTTTCCAAAAGTTGTGTGAAATAAACTACTGAATTTTTTCCCCTTTCTTTCACATTTGCGTCCTTTTGTCTTTCTTCTTTATTAGTCAAAGGTCTTCCAAAAGGATGATAAAATCTAGATTGAATTACCTCCCAAATACCATTTTGTAATGTTCCAAGATATGCTTATGTCTTGTCCTCCTAATAGGGAATATTCATGCCATCAAATATTGATGCCTAAAAGTGTAAATTTTGGGCCATCTCGAATTTGCCTCAAGTGGTTAAAATTATTCTAGAAGAACCTTTCTCTACTACCAATTAATAAACACACTTTGGATGCTAAGAGGGGAGAGGGGGTGAATCATCATAAAATAAAATTTAAAAAACTAACTTTAGTAACCACCACAAGCAACACTCTACAAGTAAAGAACAAAACCCACAACACAAGAACACCAAGATTTATATGTGGAAAATCAAAATTGGAAGAAAACCATGGTGAGATGTTTCCCACAAAGATGATTCACTAAACTATATAATTTGATTACAAAATATTAGGATCTCATTGCTCCAAAATACAAATTATAGGCTCAATGCCTATACAATAATGAATCTAGATAAGAAGGCTCACTTCCTATACAACAATGAATCTAGATAAGAAGGCTCAATAAATTATAGTATAAGTAGGAGCTCACTTCTATAGACTTGCATACATAGGCTCACTTCCAATGTAGAAAGATACAAAAAAACTCAAGTGCCTAAGACTCACTGTCTTAAAGTACTTACAACTCTTCAAAGTAGATAAAAATGTATATTCTCCTGATAATGTAGTTGATCTGCATAACATTGTCCACACAAGAAAAAAACTATTATTTCCTTTCCTTATCTACCACTGTCACTAAAATCTTCCCTATTGATTGTTGAAATGGTTCATACACTTCACTTGCTTCACACCTTACACTTTCATTTTTCAAAAGGTCACCAATAATCCTTATATACAAGATAGATCACTGGAGATTACAAAAAGGTTGGCCAAACCAGAAGATATTACAAATATGTTCCATATCAGCCAAGATAATAAAAAAATTCAGATAAGTCCAATGTCAAAAAGAATCTAAACTGAGGATCCATGTGGATAAGAGATACATTAAATGCATAGGTCCCAAACAAAATGAACCCATCTAGATAAGATATAAGCCTTAAGTATAAGATCCAAACCTAAGTATGATATTTCAACAATCAATAAATATAGAGCTCAGACCTAAATCTAAAAGAATGATTCATCCCAAGATAAAGATGAACCAAGAACATGGTACACATTTCCCAAAGCTAGATTCAAAATAAGAAGAAACAACTACCAAAGATAATTCAAATGTGTAGAAGATAACTTCCAACTTCCCAGTTGTAACCATACCTTCACACACTACATCAGAAGCCATGTAAACATGCCGCATCAGAATCCATGTCAACATGCCACACTAGAAGTTATCACAAAATATTCTAGGATCAGAACAACAATTGAAAATAAGTACAACACTAGATGAAATATTTTTTAAAATACCAGGAACACATTCCTAATCATCAGAGAATGCCACAACCAAGAACAAAACTTGAATTCATTTGTATGAGTAGCAACACATATTCAAATTTGAAATCTAGAACGGAAAGCACTCTAGAAAGATAAATAACTATAACTATAAAACTACTAACTACTCAACAACACAATAGCATTGCAATAGAACAATAGACATCCATACCAAACAAACTTCTGGATATAAGAGTATAACATAGAGGCACTGTAAAATACCATCTTCACATGACCATAGGATACATATCTATCTTCCACTATTCTAAAACCATATAGGATACATACCTGTCTTCCACTGCATTGTAGTTTAGCACTGAAAAATGTACTTGTCTTCCACTATACTATAGGTTCAACACACAAACCCATACACCAATAATAGATAACTTTTGCACCAAAAAGTTTGAAGGGACACAAACTCAAACTCCTTCGAAACACTATGGAACATTATGTTTGACACCAATGTCAACAATAATATATTTCTAACAAGTAAGAGATTAATATTGATAATGGAAAATTTGAAAATTTGGAACAAAATGGTTTTCTAGAACTTCTTTGTAGAAAAAGAAAATATTGGGTTGGAAATAGAAGAGCTTAGCAACATGTTTATCTAAAGTGTAATGACAATAAAGGAATATGAAGAAGAGATGCGTTTGTTAGCAGAGTATGAATAAATCTTGGCATGCAAGGAGAACTATTGACGGTCCAAATCTAGGGAAACCTAGCTCCTTGAAGGTGAAAATAACATGAATTTCTTCCAAAATACAACAAAATTTAAAAGATCATGGAACAAGATCAATTAGATTATAATGGAATATGATAGTTGGACTTATGACCCAAATGAAATCCAAAACCAAGGGGCTTCTTATTTCAAAATTTTGCTAGGGGCTACAAATGCCTTAGAAAAGATTAACATGGAATGTCTACATCACATCACAACCAAAGTAATAGAGTTAGAAAATTGCATGTCATATGATAAAATTACCAAGGATGAATTCAAATGTGATCTCTTTGAAATGAACCCGGATAAAGCCCCTAGGCCTAATAGGTTCACAACCCTCTTCTTTCAAAAATTTTGGTCATTCATGAAGGATGATATCAATAGTTTAGTTGTAGAATCAAGGAGAAAAAACACTATTTTGAAGGATTTGAATAAAACTAACATTTCCCTTATCCCTAAAAGTTTGAAGTACTCCACTTTCATGGACTAGAGGTCGATTTCAGTGTGTAACACAATTTAAAAAAATGTGTCTAAAGTCATGGCAAATTGTTTACAGAGGATCCTATTTGGGAGTCATTACATAGGAGAAGAGAATATTTGTACCAGAGAGGAATATCATGGATGGGATAATCATCACCCATGAGATCCTTCATTTGATTAAAAAATTAGGTGTGAGGAGTATGCTGCTGAAATTAGATGTAAGAAAAGCGTATGATAAAGTTAGATGGAACTTTCTTTTGAAAGTGAAGAGATAGCTAGGATTTGTGAGGAATGGCTTGAATGGGTATATGCATGTATTTATATAGTGAGATATTTCATTTTGATTAATGGTCAACCATATAGTTTCTTCGAAGGGGAAAATGGTCTGCACTAGGATGACCCATTGTCACCATTTTTATTTGTTATAATGGAAAATAACTTCAACCACTTAATCAAGGTGATTGCTGCTGAGGGATGATGATATAGAGTCAAGATGGTGAATGGCCTCCCATATTTAACCCATCAATTTTTTTTAAAATGACACCCTTCTCATGAGTAATGATACAATAGAGGAGACCATAGCTATCAAAAAGGTTCTAAATGTATATTCAGAGACTTCGAGTCAGTTTATAAATGAAAAAATGTCAAAAAATATTTCTTTAATACAAGAAATGCAATTCAAAGAAGGATATTAGGTTCTTAAATTTCAAACTGGACATCTCTTGACCACATATTTGGGCATTCCTCCTTTTTGTGGTCCCACAAAGGATGGGCTTCAGAAATAAATTACGGAAAAATGTGAGAATAAGACATCTTGTTGGAAAGCCCAATGAGTGACCACGGATGGTAGGATCCCGATGCTCAAATTAGTTATTTCATCCATCTTGATATACATGTTATCATGCATCGAGATGAAATCTAGTATGGAAAAGAAGCTTGCCACTCAATAGAGGTGATTTCTTTGGGAAGGGGCAAATGACGACATGAATTTTTGTTTTGTTTTTTGGAGTGGTGTTAGTAAAGAGAAAAGGGTCAGGAGGGCTAGCCATTCATGATGTCATGTATCAAAATAGAGCTCTAGGAGCTAAGCTTAATTGGAGAATGTCTAAATCTCTTGAGGTGCTATGGTGTAAGATCCTACAACATAAATATTTGGACTCAAATACTTAGTAAAAAATTCTAACAATCACAAATCCATCGAAGTAATCATCAATCTGGAACTTCATGTGTAAATGTAGGCCTTTAATCATTGACATTTTTTCTTGGAAGGTGAGAAATGGGCATTGTGCAAGTTTTTGGGATGACTTGTGGAATGGTTTTGAAATCCTTACATTCATTGAGGGATTATAGTTTCCAAGCATATGGTGGAGTCAGTTTATTGAACATGTATATGAGATTATATAACACAAGAAATAGATATGTTTGGATTTAAATAGAAATGGAAGGACTTTGAATTTCTAAATGAAGACATGAAGAATAACTTTAAGATATTTTAGAAAAAAGGGTTGTGCTGATTAATAATGAGGAAGGTTTGATTGTTTGGCGTGTGGCAAAATCGAGCGAGTATTCAACAAAGCTTGGGTATATAGTCTAAAAAATAGATAGAGAAGAACCTAGTAGGATGATTAATTTGGTCTTGAACAAAATTATTCTTCCAAATGTTGGGGCCTTTTCTTAGCTAGTCATGAAGAGAAAGGTGTTGATCACTGAGGACAAATTGGATAAACTTGGCTTTTGTTGACCCTTTCAATGCCCTTTGTGCAGGAATGAGAAAGATTCATTAGACAAAATTTTTCTATAGTGTGAATTTGCAAATTAGTACTGGAAACATATGCACAAAAAACTTGGATGGTCCCACTTCCTAGAACTTTTATAGATCTCTTTTGATGTAGACCCATGTTGAGAAATGGGTCTTTATGGAGTGGGATTGGTACTTGGTTCCTACCATGATTTTATGGCATATATAGAGGGAGCATAATGATTGTATTTTCAAAGATTTGGAATCAAACGTAGTAAAGACTAATTCCATCTTACAAGGGACACATAAGCATCAAAATGAAAAACTTAGAAATATCACAAATAAAAACATATTCTACCAAAGTTTAGACTATTCCACAGAAATCTATTCCATTTTCAAAAAGAAGAATGAAATAATTTGATTACATCGACAATAACATCAAACTACAAATTTGGAAATCGACCACAATGTCGAGAGTACAAGAATAATCCATATACAATATGAGGAAATAAATACATAAAGGATGTCGACCATACTGTCGCACATAATACATCAAGGTAAACAACCAAATACAAAGGTACATGACCAAACGGTCGAAAAGGTACAAGATATCAATATATGTATGCCACCCACTAGTAAATTTTAGCCTATTTTTTGATGAGTTTTAGTTGATTATTAGATGCCTATTGGTCGGCTAATCAACCATAACAGTTGTTGGATTTTTTTTGGTTGAAAATACCACACTTCAAATTTCCATCGCAATTGCGACGTCCCCAGTGGTTGAACTATCGATGGAAATGACATCGAAATCATTTCTTCAACTTGGAAGAATTTTCGGTTATAGCCTTATCCCTGCGACCAATGTACGTCAAAATTGCGACGTAAAATCATCACAATAAATGTCGAATGTATAGCTTTCTCGTCGATATTTCTATTCTTTGTTGGTCGAAATATCAACATTCAATTTAATTTTGTTTTATATATATATATATATATAAAATCAAATTAAGCAAAACAATATTATGTCACTGTTGTTTACTGTTTACAAACAGTCACATATTTTCTGTCTTATTTCACACAAACAAGCTAGTTTTAGACTGAAACACTCCACCATAGATCACGAAGCGACTCTTAGATACTTAGTTGACAAAATATGTGACACTCTGGGTGATGAGGCTTTTTGATGCTTTATTGACTTCAAAAAAGCCTTTGATTTAATTTTTCCGTGGACTGAGACCTTAAATTATTGAGCTTCTCTTTGTCTTGAGAAGAGTATAACATTCTCTACTTAACAGGGCCAACCACGTGAAGGTGGAAGCTCATCTGGCCCCTCCTAGGAGCCTCCTGTGACCCTTTACAAAATTTTAAGACCTCTAAGATGTATTCTTAGGGATCGTAAATGGTCGTAAAGGGTCATAAGGGGTCTTGGGACACAATAACTGAGAAACATAATTGTAGGCATCATGGTCACAATTTTTTGGAGACAATGTAATTGTATACCTAGACGATGCAGAGCAACTCCTGCACCTCCAATTCCAAGTTGACTACATTTGTTGCCCATGAATACAAGGTCCTTCCAACAAATGTATTCAACTTGGAATCAGAGGTGCAGAATTTGCTCTGCATCGCTTGGCTCAATTACATTGTCTCCAAAAAATTATGACCATGATGCCTACAATTATGTTTCTCAGCTATTGTGAAATCTACATTTATGTTTCTCAGTTGTCATGTTTATGTGCATGTTTTTTTATGTGTTTTGGATAGTAAGTCTAATTTAATTTGTTCATGGACTAAGACATTAAATTATTGAGCTTCTCTTTGTTTCGAGAAGAGTATAACATTCTCTACTTAACAGGGCCAACCACGTGAAGGTGGAAGCTCATCTGGCCTCTCCTAGGAGCCTCTTATGACCCTTTACGATATTTTAAGACCTCTAAGATGTATTATTAGGGATTGTAAAGGGTCATAAAGGGTCATAAGGGGTCATGGGACACAACAACTGAGAAACATAATTGTAGGCATCATGGTCACATCTTTTTGGAGACAATGTAATTGAGTTGTATACCCAAGCGATGGAGTGCAACTTCTGCACCTCCGATTCCAAATTGATCCACTGTGGGATTCAAAGACCATACATAAGGAATAAATTTAGAGAGCAAAGGAGGGCCATAACAACAAAAATAATATAGGACAAACCTCAAGTTAAATGAGGCAACTGCAAACATTTTGATAGATTTTTATTATTAAATAATAAAATTTGCATATACTAGTGTTCTAAGCCCCCTCATTACATGATTTATTATTGTAAGTCCCCTCTAACTTACACATCTAGAAAATGAAACTACAACCTATTAGGATTGAGAAAAACCTTATAGAACAACAACAGCTAGGAAGGATCGCTTTCCAACATCTATTGAATACATCTATTGGAGGACCTTGTATTCATGAGCTACACCTTGTATTCATGAGCTACAGATGTATTCAAAAGATGTATTCAACAAATGTTGGAAAGTGATCATTCCTAGCTGATGTTGTTCTATAAGGTTTGTCTCAATCCCAATAGGTTTTAGTTTCATTTTCTAGATGTGTAAGTTAGAGGGGGCTTACAATAATAAATCATGTAATGAGGGGGCTTAGAACACTAGTATATATAAATTTCATTATTTAATAATAAAAATCTATTAAAATGTTTACAGTTGCCTCATTTAACTTGAGGTTTGTCTTGTATTATTTTAGTCATTATGGACCTCCTTTTCTCTCTAAATTTATTCCTTATCTATGGTCTTTGTATCCCATAGTGTCAACTTGGAATCAGAGGTGTAGAAGTTGCACTCCATCGCTTGGGTATACAACTCAATTACGTTGTCTCCAAAAAATTGTGACCGTGATGCCTACAATTATGTTTCTTAGTTGTTGTGAAATCTTTATTTATTCCAATCCCTCATTGGAATAAAGGGAGACTTCATACCACGCTGCGCTCAAACTTCAGCAAGACTTCATACCACGCAACGTTCGTAGATTACGTTCAATGCATTATTTATGCTTGTATTGGTGGGAAAACTCTTGAAAACATGCAAAAGAGATTGCATTCAACCATGTTGTTTACATGACACATGTAGTTTCCCTCCAACATAAATCAGCGTTGCGTACAAATCTGCAGACGCTATGTGGTATGAAGCCTCGCTCAAGCTTGAAAATGATAGTCAATCCATAGTCAAGGTAAAGGAACAAATGGAATAACCAAGAAACCACTATACGTTAAATCATGTGATTGATAGCAGATTGGGGCTCACCTGAGCCATAAACATGAAGAATTATTCTAAAAAAAGATATAAACCATATATATGCGCACTTGAGGCAAAGAGAAGTTATGTCATATCAATATTAAAATATTAGTTACAATATGAAAATACTAAACTAACTAATTCCTAAGTTCATCTCTGCATATGGTCGTAACAAGGATATGCGATTACAATACAGAGAAGGCATCGTAAAAATGTAATTTTGGAATTTTCCCTAGCCTGACACGTTTTGCACTCAAATCCTTCATCGCAGATAAGTGGAGATGGGCGGATAGATGTAGATGAGTTGTCATCGACCCAACTAAAGTATCCACATCTATTATTTCCTTTTGATACCCAGTCTATATTAGTTCTTATATTATAATGAATAGTATTTACATTAGAAACTTTAAATATATGCACATTAGCAACCTTTTTTCTATTTGGGCAGCACCAAAATTGTTGTCCAGGGTTGTTCGGTGTCCGTGAAGTCTTCAACACACACTGCCCAACACCACATTGATAGTTTGGCACATTGACAAGAGTCATCGAACCTATATCAATAATGTACCAAACCATCATTACTACATTTATTATTTTAATATGATTATTTTTATATGAAATACACCAAGGAGTACCATAAGAAATATTAACCATTTACAATAATGAAAAGTAAACCTAAATCAAATAGCTCTTTTTTTTTATCAGCATGTGTAGTCTCTGTGTATATGAAAAATGAAAGAAATATGAAGCTGAAATAAAATAGTGAACAAAATAGTATTCCACATAGAGTGAATGAAATATACCATCAAAAGAAGGTGAAAAAATCCTATCACGAAGCACAAACATAGGAAATAAAAAAGGGACAAAAGACAAGAAATAAGAAAAATCATTACGACTATAGAAAAATCATTTATACTATAATAAAAAAAAGAAACACTCTTTGTCAACAATTTTCAAAATCATTAGGACTATAGAAAAATAATTAAGACTATACAAAATCAAATTTTAGAAATGGACGGTTATGATGCTTTTCCATTACAACAATTGAGCATTCATCATTTGGTATTGTGTATTCCATTTAAGTATGTCAACAATTTTCAAAATCCTGTCACCAAGCATGGACAAGAAATAAGAAAAATCATTTGGGCTATAGAAAAATCAAGTTCTAGAAATGGACGGTTCTGATATTGCTTTGCCATTACAACAATTGAGCATTCATCATTTGGTACTTCTTGGTGTATTCCATTTAAGTTTTTCAGTTGCCGTGTTTATTTGCATGTTCTTTATGTGTTTGGCTTCTCTCCCTCGCAAGGGATACGTCGATAGGTAATTGATTTGAAAGCATAATGATTTGATAGTCTTTTTTCAGGATAGGCATAATCATCTCGCCAACCTTAATTAGCAACATTTGTGATATATGTCAAGTACTTATAATTAGTATGCCCAACAAACAGAGACTTAGTAGTAAAAGCATGTCCTTTGGTTTACTAGTTTACTTATAATAAGTATGTCCTTTGGTTTACTAGTTTACTTATAATAAGTATGTCCTTTGGTTTACTAGTTTAATCTGGTTTAAGAATGGTTTGTTTCATGTTTGAATGTACCATTGAATGAAGCTTGGCTATATTAAGTACAATCTTAAGACTCGTGACTCTTCAAATTATCTTGTTTCCTTTAGACCTCCAAACATGTGTACTTTGAGTAGCCCTCCAACAAATGGACTTCTGATGATTTTCATAATAGTACATGTGTAGGAGGACTACTCAAAGTACTACTTAGGCAGGTGATACAGGTTGGTATGGGCAGCAAACATACAAACATGGATTGACTAGGACAATGTTGAACAGTCCTAGAAATGCAGACTTTTGGGATTTGAACTATGTTCAAATAGGTATAGTCAAGTGTCCTATTGAAGGGCAGCCAGTAAACAACCATGTTCAGATGTGGACGGATAGTGCCCCTGATAAGAATCACGTTACCTAAAGATTGTGCCATGTTCATAATTTATGAGCTGTGTCCATTTGATTAATTCTCCAAATTTTGGTTGCACTCCTTGCATTGGTTGACATTTTCCTAATTATAGGGTTTGAATTTCACAACAGAAGGAAATCAATACTAAGATGAAATTTTGGTATGTAGGATCTGCATTGCCTATATACATTTGTGACCAAAGATATGGACTGATCTACAGTGCCTCCAAAGCTTCTACTCAAAAGAATCTTCTCACCACTCGTGACTCTTCAAATTCTCTTATTTCCTTCAGACCTCCAAACATGTGTACTATGAATTTCCCTCCAACAAATGGATTTGTGATGATTTTCACAATAGTACATGTGTTGGAGGAAAGTTCACAGTACTGCTTAGGCAAATCTAAATGCTAAGTAAAAAATATAATATGTATGAGAAGGACAATTCATGATGGCTACTCTAATACATATATTGTTCACAAAGGCAAAGAGAAATTTTAGTTAATACCACTGACTTGTAGGGATAAAGACAAGATAATAAGAGAGGCTATGCATTTGGAAAAAAGGGTTTTACCGTCACGACTTCATGTTGTGTGCATCTAGAATGGATATTTAACTAAAAAATTCTAGCAAATCCAATTGAGTCATATTTGTTTATCATGTGACATTATTTCTTACAAAGAATTATTTGTTTTTCTCAGGGATGCCCTCATATGGATGAGGTGTGTATCCTTGATCACAAACTCTTCCTCGCTTGATAGTGTATGTCTGCTATAAACAAATCCCTTAGAGAAATTTAAGGATAAGAAGAACTAAAATAGAAATCTGCGGGTGAGCCAATAGAACAAGGGACGCAAGCATAAAAGTTTCTGCCTTATATAATGTGTTTGGGGTAAGCTATGGTGAAATGAGAATATGGTTAAGTAGCATAGATTTTATGAAGATGTCTTTTGGTAGGGTGAATTTTTTTTGACTATTGTACAACATAAATATTGCATTGAATTCAAGTACTTTCTAAGTTATGTTCTCTAATATCCTGGGTAAGTCTACAAATAGATTAACTCTCATAAAGATAAAAGATTGTGAGGATAATGAAAAAATATCCAGTTAGCAACTTTTGTATTGTACCTGAACCTCACCTTGCCAACACAGTTAGAAATCCATGAGCAGTGGTGATCAAATTTCTCAACACAACGGTTGCAAGAAGAGCAATGCTTGGAACATATAGGTCTGATCTGAAGAAATCAGCAAATAAAAACTAACATGCAAAATGTTAAATTGAATGACATTTTATTATAGAGATAAATGTGTTGTCTAGATTACTACATTTCAAAATTAGTCTCTCAAGGATTTTGTTGCTAATCATTATGAACAACTCAAGAATTTTCCCAAGTAAGATGAACAATTTTCATTTTGAATCTTGTAGGTTATCTAACTATGCTTGAAATAGAATTAAATCTATCTGATATGATCTTTGACATTTAAGATTTAACTTTATAAATAGTAATTTGAATTAAAAAGTTAGAAATTAAAACAAAAACATTTAAGAGTCTCAAAGAGAGGAACACATTGAGGAATTAATATTTCATTCAAGCTATAATTGGGACTTCCATCAACATTTATCATCATTGAAGGGGATTAATTCATATTCGGCAGATAACTATGGTAAGCAATCAAATAAAAACATTTCATTTCCAATTATTATCAGCGAGATAAATAAATTTGGGCCAAGAGTACGGAATATGGAGAAGACTCCAAAAATAAGTGAGTTGGCGGTCAAAATGTCTTAATAGAATTTACATCAAAACCAAAAACATTAATCAGTTGATTATTATATAAGCTCCTCAAGCATGAGTTGGAGAGGACTACATTACACATTGAGACACAATATTTTTTTCAAAAGTTGGCAACTATTATAATCATCAGGCAGATTAGGCTATAATTGGTGGAGAGAAGTATGCTTGTAGATCAGAAAGCATAGAGTACACACCAGCGTCTTGCATAAGTGAAAGATGAAATGTAGATTTCATGTAAAGAATAGTAGCATTCTTTGGACATTCAAAGACATGTTTCAGACATAGAAAAAGAGTAAATTGTTGAAGGAAGTAACAAGGAATGGCAGATGTCAAAGAAAGAGAAGTAGTTTTCATTAAAATGCTCACAAGGAGATACATCTTTTGTTTTGCGAAAATAAAATCTCTACTATTTTGAGGAGGGTTTCTAAGAGTTTTGAATACTTAGATCTCTAGCAGTCATGGTAAGTGACAAAAGCACTCTTGTGAAGAACAGTGACAGTCACTGTAAAAGAGAAGAGCATGCAATGATACTATGTAGAACACATGATCCACCACATTCAAAGTAACTTCCAAGAATGTATGTCAAAGCAAAGAGTAGACATAGATGATAAGGCAAAGAATGGCATTGTCTACAAAAGTGGAGAGAAAAGGCCAAAATTCAAAGATGACTATTATAGGAGACACTAGCTAAATGGGAGGGCATTCAACATGCATCAAAAGTAGTGGTATACATTGCAAATGGAAAAGACAATGTTGATGAAGTTGGAATGACACTTTTAGAGTCTCATAGAGTTCCTCATGATAGTGAGCACAAAATATGATCATTCATGTGAAGGAATAGTAAGAACAAAAGAAAAAAATGCATCCAAGAGTCTTGAGAAGTGACTATCAAAAGGATGTCAATAAATGGTGATCAAATTTGTAAGCAAAGATTAGTCCCAATGACAAACAAAAATTTTGAGTTCTTAGTTATAGACAAGGTTGAAGTCAAATAGGCTTGATGAGGTGACGATAAGTGTAACAATTCATGATTTAAAAATATGCCAAAACAATGTGGATAAGAAATGTTTAAAGAAAGTTCTTCTTCAATGCTTATCCACTGTCACAGTGGTATAAAGTGATAAAAAATAATGATTCATATGGTTTATGATAAGTCACAAAGACACTCTTATAATAATCATCAAGAGATAATAGAGGTCATGCATGCATGATTGCAAAGCACAATGAATAAAGAACATGCACTGTTATGAAGGCCCATAGCCACAGTAAGGAATGATGTCATAAAAATCAAAAGAGGGATAGTTTCTAAAAGGCAGTGATATTCAAAGATTGAAATGAGGGTACTATATCATGACAAAGATGCAAGCATTAATAGATTTTCATGAATGTGAAGGTGCGGTGATCAACAATACCATAAAGAGACTATTGTTAGTGCTTCTACAAAATAGAATGACAGTGTTGTGAAAGAAAAGATTCATGTTCAAGAAGAGTGCCTCAAAACAATGTTATTGAATGCTTGAGGGATGATATTTACTACTTTCATAATGACTACATGATGAAAAGATGGTCATATTAAAAGATGTAAATCTTACTCATTGATATGACAGTCAGCTATAGGGCCACAGTGTATGTAACGAGAGGTGTCATATTGTCTTTCAAAGCTTTATGTTTGAGTGTATGAAATCTTATACCTATCTTTATTTATTGTCTTTGTGTAGTTTTCAATACTTATGGGACAAGAGACAATTCAAGTCACATGTGAAAGAAGGTTAATTAATTGAGAAAAAAGATATTGACTTTAGATTCAAAATAACCTTTCACAAATTAAACAATTCCAACCAAACACCACTGTCAACTTATAGACATCCATTCACTAAAACAAAAACTTGAACCAATAAAATTAACCTCACATTTTAATACTAGACCAATCAATCATATATAAATTAACTACTCCTGAAATTGCATCACCCAATAACATGATACAATAAAATGCTTCAACTTTACTCATCACAAATTATTTACCAACTATCAAGAGTACAATTTACCACATGTTCTTAACTTTCCAAGTACAATGCAAATTTGTGATGAGCCCTAAGGATGCCCTTGCATCAAACATGCCCTTAAACCCCAAAGTTTGAGCCATGTAAATTTGGCTCTACAGTCTAAACTTCTTACAATTTAGACCTTGAAGCCCAAGCTAGTGTAAGATTGTCTTGTTGGTTCCATTTTCCAAGATGCCAAAAGTGCACACCTTGGTAGGCAAGTTGTCAAGGTTTATAAGTTAGCCTTGAGAATATGACTCTCCTCCATATCTCAATGTTTGAGTTGATCATGTTATTTTGTCCTATGGTATTCTAAGCATTTTTATTCTCTCGTCTTGCATTTTGTATTGGTGTATATGCCAAGTGTTTCATTATTTGGTTTGATGACCTTATGCATGAAAGAATGCATTATGACTTGCATTACATGTTATTCTTGTATCATAAATTGGTCATCATATTTTTTACCAATAATGTCTTGGGTAAAAACTTGAGGCATTAGAATATTTTATTGTTTGTATTGAACTATGCTGGAAGGGAAATTTCAAGATGATATTTCATCAAAAGTGTTAGATAAAGTAATTATCTAGCTTAATATAAAGATCCTTAGAGCTATGAAGGAGTGTGTATAAGTACTCCAAAGAATAATCTTTTGGAGTGCAAGGGAAAATTTTAGCAAGCAAGTAGCCATCATAGAGGAACTCAAGGAAAGTGGCATTAAAGGAGTGAATATGGGTCATGGGAACCCCCTTACCATTATATATTTTAAATTGGGAGTCGCAAAACACATAGGGAAAGCATGTAAGAGAGAATATCCTAAGAGGAAATTATGCTCAAGGTCCATAGTGATGATGTCTTCGTAGAAGTGGAGAGGGGAGGTAGTATAGGATTAGCATTTAGCTTAGTTTACAAGGATTCTAATTGATGTAGGATATGTTCAAGGATGATCTCAATGGGACAATTGATGGAAATATCAATGTGATGAGTAACAAGAGTGTTATTGGAGTGCAATATCACTAAGAGGGGAGAGGGGGCATGAATTAGTGATATAACAATTTACAAGTCATTTTTCACTTAAACAAAACCTGAAGTATTATGTAATGAAAATAAAAATGGATAAAAAAATAGATAAGACACATAAAGAATATAACATGGATTTTGTCTTGAGTAGAAACCCTCTAGAGAATAAAACTACTCGAATTGCCTCACTGGCTTATGTGAAATATCCTTTTACAATGCCTCACTAGCTTGACATAGGTCTCACTAACAATGATATCTCACTGATGGACTTTTCAATGTCTCACTGGCTTTTTCTCTCTTTACCTTTGATTCTTATACAAAGTCAAAATATCTAAGAGGAATGGTAATCATAATCCAATGTAATACATTCTTGGGTACATGTGATACTTCTGTACCAAATAGTGTATCATAGTAAATTAGGACTACAATATTCTCAACCAGATATTTATGATTTTGAAAACTAGTGTGCACAATGAACAATGAATGTTTATTGAATAAACAAAACCTTTTTTTGTACACTGATAATGTCCCCACTAACATGTTTATATAATATTCTTCATTGTCCAACTGAAATACAACTACCTTGTAGAAATGATTTACAAGTTATTCAAACTATCTTTGCGCATGTGTCCGATTATACAAAAAAATATGATTATCATTTTCCTTAAGAAAAATTTTAAGAAATGTGTAGGTTTGTCTCTACTTTTCTCATAATAAATTAGAGTAAGTAAATCATTAATCACAAACCAATTATATGTCTTGATCTTCAAACAAGTACAAACAACTTTTCTTCAAACTAAACAATCTTTGCAACAAGACCTCGACAGTAGTTAAGGATAAAAAATAGTGTATATACAAACAAAAATAAAGATACCTTACTCAATACCAACAAACCTTGACTAGGGTTTAGAATAGAATAAAACAAATACTTAAAGCATGTATGGAATAGGGTTGGATAAAACCCTCACTCTCAAATTAACATAAAATATTTTCAATGTATGTGAAGGTTTATAAATAGTCTACTCACTTTAGTCATAGACTAAACTCCACTAATCAGCAAGGTACCTCCAATTCTTCCACTTCTCGGTTTGATTGTAAAAGGGTTATTTTTTGAGAGTTTATTAACAGATTCGGGCATAGTTATTTAGCATTGAATTGTTGTTTCCTCTATTTCTTGTTTGAATCCACAAACAACAACTTCGACTTGAATAATTCAAGGGTGGCTATGAGAGGTTGGTATTGATGCTTACTATCTTCGATGAATCCAGACCCTAGAATCAACAGGTTCAATACTCATTCCATTCACTCACTATTACAATGTTATTTATTCCCTTAACTAAATACATGTAATGCATTTGGTTTAGGGCATCGAACCTGAAGCAGTTTAACATCCCCTGCAAATCTGAGCATTGAGCTTATTGAAATATTCTACCCTAACTTGACTTTCATCCATCGGTCTTAAGTATTTCGTGGAGAAGATACAAGTTAGGGTCGTAACTTCATGATAGGCCAAGAACAATAGTCTTGTTTTAGTCTGTCAAAAATTTACTTTGCTTTGAAAATTATCAAAACTAAAACAACTTAAATCTGTCAATGAAGTTGCATGACCGGATTTGATAGTCAACAATGACTTCCTTCCTCGATAGAGATATAGATATCAAACAAACTAAGACACACAAACTCCACAAAACCATGGGTACATTAACACATCTTCCTGAATACTAACACTATTTGCCACTACATAATCGATTTCACAACAATGGAAATAGAGAAGAGTGGTTCTTATAGGTGGAGTCGAGGCCTTTTCTTTCACCTCTGCTTTGCCACATGCCAAATATAAAATAAAACCCTATGTTTTTTAAAAAATTTATATTTACTTGTTTGTTGGAATTTTGACAACATGTATGGTTTTCAAAATACTGACAAATTTTTCCTTCTATAAACCGACCAAGGAAAACCATTTTAATGCTTGGTTGGAAATGTTGGTCTAAAAAGTGGGTCTAATGTACTAGTGACCGGACTATCCATCATCCATCTACATGATCCAGTTTCCTACGCCATCAGACATCTGTCCATCTACAAATCTCAAGCTGAAAATGTGATCCAAAAACCTTTTCTGCCCAGCCACAAAGTGGTTAACTCCCCCAGGCTCATCCTTAAATGAAGAGCACATCGACCCTACTCGAGTAATCTATCAACTTGACATTGATGGATCAGAAGGAATTTGATACAAGCTATGAAGTAACTACTTTTATCATACATAAAAGTAGAACTAACACATATATGGAAGAAAGAAAATAAATAACCAACACAAAGTCAATCATGTGTTTCCATAGCTTAGGCCTAAGCATTTAATAACCATATTTCTACTGGTAGGTAAACAAAAAATAAATTTAACCTCCTCTATTTATCCATATTCAAAACTCTTTCCCATGATATCTTTCTTAAAATAGTATAAGTAGGACTAAAATAACATATTTAATCAAATTTCCAAAACAAACTCCTTTAATTTACTCTTTCTATAATGGTAATTTAGCATAGTCAATCTTTTATGATAAAGTAAATGGTTTTTCTAACAATACATCATTTACTTGTTATTGAGGTAATGTTTTCTCAAAACCAGAAATATGGTAATTCAAAAGAATATACTTTTATTATCTATGTAATCATGCAAATGCTACAGGAAGTACACATGTATCACGTCACAATTTGAATGAACAAAAAAAGAAACATATTTTCAAAAAATTTAATCATAAACTCAATATGATGGTTGTATACAAATTTATTGTGTATACTGATTATCTTATCCTTGGCTAGATTCTAAAGAAAAAAACTAATTTTCATTTCCAATAGTTTATTCCAATTCCTTCACAGCTTTAAGGTTTATAAAACAAATCTATAAAATGATTTGCTACAAGAAAATCATAGGTATCCTGTCACAGTTTGAAAGAATGAAATAGAAACATATTTTCCCATAAATTCAAACATAATTTTAATAGTGATGGTTGTCAAACAAAAATTTAACCTCAGGCGGGCATGATCAAATAACTGGGTACTTCAAACGTTAACTAGTTTCAATTCCAAAAGGTTTACTAGTTTTAACCTAGCATGAATTTAACATAAAATTAATCTCACAGATTTCCTAATTTATTTCCTATAGGAGTAAAATCTTGTACTGGTTTGAATAGAAACAAAACACCTTCCATGTATATGCGTCTTTCAACTATGTATGGGAAGTAAGCAAATAACATATATCTTTAAAAATAAAACATTCCTCTGGCTTAAGAAAAATTAAAGAAATGCAAGGAGAGTAAAAAACTAACTACAATAAGTGTCTCAAAATGGAATTATATTGTTTGTTCTCTATTTTTTGAAATCTCAAGCTAGATGTATATCCTTGAGTGCACATGAAAGTTATTCGCGACTGATTTTATTCCTCTACCTTCAAAATGATCACACACAGAGATAGTCATATAGCTCGTTTAAGGGTTTAGAGTGAAATTGTTGAAAATTTAAACTCACATGGAAATAAGAGAAAGATCCAATTCTGTTTAATCTAGATTCATCATCTCTCAAAGCCTTCAGACAACTTTAAAATTTTGCATAATGGAGATAGTATTAAAAACTTGGGATAAGTTGATGAAGCCTATGACTGTGACTCTTCACCTCCAAAAATTATCTTATTTTCTTCAACCCTTGGTTACAATCTTCTCTTCCAATGTTCCTTTTTTTTTCTAAGTTTTCTCCATTTTCTCCACTTAAGCTTGCACAAATTTCCTTATCCCCTTATTACTTTCTCCTTCTCCACGCGTCCCTACCTTCCATCCTCTTTTATGGATCCTCCTCCTTTTGTTTCGCACGTTTCTTTGTTGCATGTATTTAACTCCCTATTCTCAACATGCACATTTTTTTTTACCTCATGTTCAATTTATCATCTCTCCTTCTATTCACTGTTCTTCTTAACTGTCCTCTTACTGCTTGGCGAGAACTTCCCTCTTCTATGCATGTATCTCCTTGTTTCAAACTGGTTCCTTCCATATATGTATATCGATCCTTTCTAAATGAAAGGATTCCACTGAAATGCATTTTTTTCTTGTTCCTCTTTATTGGAGTAAAAATAAATACTTAACCCCAAAAGAATTATCTCCAAGCACGTCAGTCCAACCACCAAAATTGGTTTAAAACTTCCTAAAGCGTAGATATTCTACCCCCAATCCGCACATTGGCACTAAAGTTTTCTCCCTTATAATTTGTGGTTTGTCTCTCCAATTATGGCTTTTAAATCATAATCTATTGGGTTGCAAGGCATAGTTAACATAATGTTAGTTGTCACAACTACAAACAAGCTAAATAATAATTATGTTTTCCTTTTTTATTATAAATTTTAAAGAATATATCACCAATCACAACACAATCGAAAGAAATTAAATATATTTAGATATATATTTTATAAGGTTCAAGATCTATATTTACTTTGCTAATAATTAATAAAATAAAACTAGATAAGTCAGAATTGACTAGATTTAATTAATCATTTCTTACATATAAGAAAGAAAACAAATAAAATCCATTACTCCCGCAGTAAATTAACTTATCAAATAGTCAAATAACTCAAGCATTTGATTTAACGAGATAAAAAGATAAAAGAAAACTCATTAATTATGAAAAGAAATATCTAAGTTATGTGTGTGCTTGAAACTAATTTTTATTCCGATCTCACCCCGCCGAGGAGATAGATTCCTTTACATCAATCACATTTCCTCCTTCATCTCTTGTTCATCATACTAACACTCAAATGGTCATTAGTAGGTTAGTCCATTAAACCCATAATCGAATTGAAAAACATAAATCATTTACATAACATATATAATCATAAATGCTTTTACATTTTAATTTTCATAACATAATGTATCAATTTCTATTTCATCCATTTATTTCATAAAATAATTAATAGAAACATAAAATCACCTATCTAATTCATTTATTCCATACGACTTGGGTTGATATAATTTTGGCCAAGTCAACACAAGTGTAAAAAGTCACTAAATAGTCCTAAAAACTCAGAGAACAAGATCAGGTTATGACATCCCTCCCCTCTAAGAGGAGACATCGACCTGATGTCTTATGAAAACATAAAAATAAGTCCATACAAAACTTAAAACATAAACATAACAGAAATAAAGTCTAAGGAAACAACTATAGAAATGATCTATGCATGTCTTCCACATCCTCCAAGTAGTATTGTTGATAGAGAATAGTTCCCACTGGACCTTATACTAAACTACATCCTTGTCACACACCCTGATAGTATGCTAATCAACAAGGTAGATAGGTTGCACCAGCACTGCCCTCAGATCTTGAACTTGTAATGCATGCCAATCTAGGATATGAGATGCATCTGGATGGTAGGAATACAACAAAGAAACATAAAAAACATTATGGATTTGGGCAAGAGCAGGTGGTAGAGAAAGTTTGTAGGCAATGAGGTTGATAACCTCCAAAACATCAAATGGACCCACATATCTCAGTGCAAGCTTTGAAGACTTGCCAAAAGGAATTGAGCTTTTATGTGGTCTCACATACAAAAACACCTTGTCACCTTCTTGAAATTGTCTAAAAGTGCAGTTCCTATCCACATAACTCTTTTTTCTCTCAGGGACTTCCTTTAGCCAGGCTCGAATTAGAGTCATTTGCTCTTCCATCTCTCTCAAGATATCAAGACCAATGATGATCCTGTCCTCTACTCGATCCCAATTGATAGAAGTGCGACACTTCCATCCATAAAGTGACTTGAATGGTTCCATACCCAAAGAAGCATGGTAAGTGTTGTTGTAGGAAAACTCTACCATTGTAAGATACTCTTCCCACTTGTACTATTGATACATGCAATACATACAGAGTAAATCCTCAATGACCTGATTCACTCTCTTAAATTATCCATCTATATGTGCATGATAAGCGGTACTTAAGTTCAACTGAGTACCCAAAGATGTTTTCAAGGTTTTCCAAAAACTCGATGTCATCTGAGTGTCTCTATTAGATATGATAGTCTTGGGTACACCATACAATTTGAAAATCCACTGAACAAAATTTTTGACCAAAGAAAAAGATCCATCTCTTAATCTCCCTGGAATAAAGTGAGCTACCTTAGTTAGTTTATCAACTACAACCAATATTACATCATGTCTGTGTCATTTCATGGGTAAAACCTGGATAAAATCCATACTGCTGACTTTCCATTTATACTCTAGTATATCATGTGGGTACAAAAGTGTTGCTGGGTGGACATGTTCAGCCTTAACTCGTTGAAATTATAAACAGTGGGCTACAAAAGCTATCACATCTCACTTTAGCCTTGGCCAAAAATACAATGACCTCATATTGAAAATCATCTTGTTTACCCCTGGATGACCTGGAAATGGAGTGCAATGCATCTCCTCTAAAACCAACTTCCTCAACCCTTCTCGGTTGGGAATATACATCCTATTTTGGTATCTCATGATACCATCATCATCAAAAGTGTATCCATCAAAGAAATGATCTGATGGATCTATAAGAAATGTTGACTTGACCATCTCATAGTGGTTATCACCTAAAAGATTCTGTAGCACATGCTCTCTCAATCGAGTCCTAGAAGTAGAAATAGAAGATATAAGCCTTCTTCTTCTTAGAGCATTAGCTACCCTATTATCTTTTCCCTTAATGTAATCAATGTCGAAGTCATACTCACTTAGAAAATCTAACCAACATCTCTATCTAGCATTGAGATTAGGTCGTGTGAAGATATACCTAAGTCCCATGTGATCTGTCTTCAATTCAAATGACTTACCCAAAAAGATAATGTCTCCACATCACTAAAGCGTGTACAATTGCAGCCAATTCTATATCATGAGGTGCATAGTTAACCTCATACTATTTCAATTTTTGTGACTCATAAGACACTACCTTACCATCTTGCATAAGCACACCACCAAGAGCTTAACCTGAAACATCAGTGATAACTGTAAAGTGTCCATTAGGATCTGATATGATCAAGATAGGAGTGGATGTGAGTTTCTATTTAAACAAATGGATTTATCTATCACATACATCATTCCACTCATATCTCTTCCCTTTCCTTTGAAGGATTGTAATAGGTGCACCTATCTTGGAGTATCCCTCCACAAATTTCTTTTAATAACCTGCAAGTCCCATAAAACTTCTAAATTCACTCACATTCTAAGGATTTGGCCACTCAAGAATGGATTTAATCTTCATAGGATCTACTGTAATTCCATCTACATAAATGATATGACCCAAATAGTGAATCTCTTTCTTGTAGAAAGAACACTTCAATAGCTTTCCGTAAAAATTATTGTCTCTTAGACGATGTAAAAATATTCACAAATGTTCCTCATGTTCCTCCATGTTCTTGGAATAGATCAAAATGTCATCAATGAATATCTCTACATACTTATCCTAACAATCCCTAAACACACTATTCATTAAGTTCATAAATATTGCAGGAGCATTAGTCAATCCAAAAGATAAGACAACAAAATCATAATGTCCATATCTCATCCTGAAAGCTACTTTGGATATGTCCTCCTCTTTGATCCAGAGTTGATGATACCCAGATCTCAAATTAATTTTGGAGAATATAGTTGCTCCCTTCATTTGATCGAATAGTTCATCTATCCGTGGAAGAGGATATATATTCTTAATGGTTACCTTATTGAGCATTCTATACTCTATGCACAATTTTAAGGTACCATCCTTCTTCTTCATGAAGATCACTAAAGCTCCCCATGGTGATACACTAGGGTGAATGAACCCTTTGTCCATGAGTTTTTGCATCTGCATCTTTGACTCATACATTTTAGTGGTGGTCATATGATATGGAGCCTTGGATTGAGGCTCTGTTCTAGGCATCACACAATTAAGAAATCATTTAATCTCTCTTCAGAGGTAACTTTGGTAATTCCTCTGGAAAAACATCCTTAAACTCCTATAGAGTAGGGAAATATTCTATACTAGGAGTGTCAAGATATTTGACATAAGCCACATACATCACACACCCCTTCCTCTTTTCCTTTTCAATTACATGTCATAAATCTGTCTCAGTTTAAAAGATTTTTCCACACCAAAAAGTACCATAGGTTTACGTGTATCATCTAGGCATTCAACTAATTGGTCCTTCTAGTTTACTATAGCCTTATGTTGGGTTAGCCAATTGATGCCCAAAATGACATCATAGGAACCTAAAGGTGCAACATACATGTTTACTTGCATTTGAAAATTAGAAAGTTCAATCTCACTACAAGATAAATATTTCTCAACCTTTCACTCTTCCCTATTTCCATATTCTACCATCCAAGGTTCTAACATATATCCCACTCTAATTGGAAAACTAGAAACAACTCTAGGATATATAAATAATTATGTTGCTCCAATATCAATCAAAATAGAAATATCATGACCAAAGAGCTTAGTGGCCAACTGAATAGGTGTAGCCTAAAAATTAGCTTGTCTATGGTCAACAATTGCATGAATTTGGTGCAGAGTTTGAGGTCCTTTCCCATCTATATGGGATGATTGCTGAGGAAAAACACTGGAATAGTTGTCACCTCCACAAGTGAAGAAACCATCTCATGGTCCCTGTTTACCATCTGGCTTATTCCTCCTATTATCATTCCTATTATTTCATCTATTTTGATTCTAATTACTATTTTTTTTGTTCCTTCCTTCATTACCTTTATCTCTACCCCTCATATTATGCACCTATTGCTGTCCAGTTTCCTTTGGTTTTTTATCTTGAAACTTTTTCTTAAATCCTTGAGAAGCATTAGTCCTCTGATTGACTCTCACTGAAGACACCTATTGTAGTTTCTTCTCTTACCTCAAGGCATTCCTAAAATAAAAGTCCATAGTCTCAGGCTCATGCATGTCAACTTTAGATCCTATCTCTGGATGTAACCAAAGAATAAATTTGCTGGTTCTAAACCACTCATCATGTTGATACTGAGGCACATACTTAAATAGGTGGTAGAATCTCTCATGGTGCTAGATAACTGTCAATACTCCCTTTATCAGGTTCTGGAATTCAACTACTTTCCTGTCATAATATAACTGAGGTAACCATCTCTTATAGAAAATTACAAGGAATTCCTCCCAAGTGATCTCACCAAGCTACATCCTCTTTTTTTCCATCTCATTATCCCACCAAGTACCAACCTCAACAACCAATTGGAAATCTCCTGACATAGCTCTAGATTCTCTTGAAAGATTGTGAACACGAAAGTACTTGTCCATGGATACTATCCATGCCTATGAAACATCACCGATGGTCTTACCATCAAAGGTAGGAGGTATGACCTTCTTGAGGTACTTACTTAGTTCTTCAACTATTCTTCCTTTGTTATTATGTACCTCTACAACCCCATGATCCACATTCTATTTCTATTGATCTTCATTCCTCCTATCTTCTTCTTCCTTTCTCAGTGCTTCCAATAATTGGTCCTCATCCAATTTCCTCTGAGCTTCCATCCTCAAATCTTCTTTTAGTTTCCACTAAGGTTATGGCCTCTGATCCTCTTCCCTCTTTCTTCTTGCCTCTTCATTATGGCTACCTCTTAATTCCTACTAAATATGATCCATATGGTCACCTTGTTGCTGTAAGAGGTTTCTCTATTCAGTTAAGAGAGTTAATATATCATCTAGCCTTGGATTTAGTTCATCATTAACCTTTTCATTGCTAGATCTAACCCTATTACTGTTTCAAGTTTGTATGGTGACAAATCAATTCCTACAACAAGCATAAGTACACAACTTAGAAAAAGTAGACCAAGGTCTGAGTGTTTAAACACAACTTTGATACCACATGTAAAGACCAATTCCATCTCACAAGGGACACATAAGGATCAAAATAAAAAAATCTGAAATGTCACAAATAAAAACATAGTCTACCAAAGTTTATACTATTCCACATAAATCTATTCCATTTTCAAAAAGAAGAATTACATATTCTGATTACATCGACAGTAACAACAAAGTAAAAATTTGGAAATTGACCACAATGTCAAGAGTACAAGAATAATCCATATACAATATGAGGAAATAAATACATAAGGATTGCCAATCATACTGTCGCACATAATAGATCAAGGTTCAAAAACAAATACAAAGGTACATGACCAAATGACTGAAAAGGTACAAGATATCATTATATGTATGCCATATAACTATCCATCGTCCATCTTCATGATCCGGTCTCCTATGCCATCAGATATCTGTCCATCTACCAATCTAAAGATGAAAATGTGATCCAGACACTTTTTCCTCCTAGCCATGAAGTGGTTAACTCCCCCGGGGCTCATCCTGAAATGAAGACCACACCAACCCTACTCGAGTAATCTATCAAATTGCCACTGATAGATCATAAGGAATCTGGTGTAAGATGTGAACTAACCACTTTTATCATACATAAAAGTAGAACTAACACATATATGGAAGAGAGAGAAAAAAACCAACACAAAGTCAATCATGTGTTTCCATAGCTTAGGCCTAAGCATTTAATAACCAAATTTCTACTGGCAGGTAAAAGAAAAATAAATTTACCCTTCTCTATTTATCCATGTTCAACACCCATTCCCATGATATCTTTCTTAAAATAGTATAAGTAGGACTAAAATAACATATAATCAAATTTCCAAAACGAACTCCTTCTCTAATTTACTCTTTCTATAACAGTAATTTAGCATAGTCAATCTTCTATGATAAAGTAAATGGTTTTTCCAACAATACAATATTTACTTCTTACTGAGGTAATGTATTCTCAAAACTAGAAATATGGTAATTCAAAAGAATGTAATTTTCTTATCTATGCAATCATGCAAATGCTATAGGAAGTACACATGTATCCTGCCATGGTTTGAATGAACAAAACAACAAACATGTTTTCAAAAATTTCAATCATAAACTCATTATGATGGCTGTTTACAAATTTCTTGTGTATACTGATTATCTTATCCTTAGCTGGATTTTAAAATTAAAAAACAAACTAATTTTCATTTCCAATAGTTTATTCCAATTCCTTCATAGCTTTAAGGTTTATAAAAACAGATCTATAAAATGATTTTCTATAGGAAAATCACAAGTATCTTGTTGCAGTTTGAAAGAACGAAACAACAACAAATTTTCTTAGAAATTCAGACATAATTTTAATAGTGATAGTTTTCAAACAAAAATTTAACCTCAGGTGAGCATGATAAAACAACTGGGTACTTCAAACGTTAACTAGTTTCAACTTCATTCTTTGACTACATGTGATCCCAAATCGATCTCACATTAGTCAAAGAGGGGCAAATGTATGCACCCTAAAATGGTCGCTTAGACTTTGGGCCCCCATTCACCAATTTATCAATTTCATGAATCAATGCTTTGCAATATTTTAAAAATTAAATTAATTTCCTTGATCAAATCCTAATTCTATCATTTATTCAATTATATTCTATGGATTAACCATCTTATCCTAAGTCTTTATTTAATTAAAAGGAATTCCCTCCCCTTTTATTAAATAAAAAGCCCCCACTTACCTCTTATCCTAAGTTGCACAAATAAATCATTATTCCTATTTTATAAAAAGAAGAAAAGGTCTTTTTGCCTCACATGGGGCACAAAAGTCAACACTTCACTCTCATTGGAGGAGATTTGTGCACAAGGATTGATCCCACTTTCAAACTCCACCCTTGATCAAATCTTTTGCCTCTTAATCTCCATGGTCCATTTATCTTTAAAAGGAGAGCTCTTTCCTCATTCAAAGGCTCCCACTCTTTATGATAATGTTTTGCTATAGGTTTTCTTGGTGACTTTGGAGCTTTGGAGAGCTTGTTGCATTCTAGTCTCATTCTAGTCTTCATGCTTGCATTATAGCTTAGTTTCTTTCATTGCATTCTTAACTTAGTTTCCTTTCAAGTTCTAGCTTAGTTCACATAGCTTAATTAGTAATGGCTTGTAACACTTCCATTTTCATAGCTTAGTTGCATTTTTCATTCTAGCATAGTTGTATTGCATTTTCATCAAGATTCTTGAGGATATTGGCATTCTTGCCCTTGTCTCTTTGAATCTCCCATTGCATGGTTTACTAGCAAGGTCATATGCTTAATAGCTCTAGCTGAGAGCCCTCTAAACACCCTTGCACTCCATGCCTAGGGAGCTCTAGGTCACTTTCTCAAGGCTTCCAATTCATGGATTCTCTTGGAACTAAAGACTTAGAGAAGTGCACATTTTTGGCGCCCAACGTGGGGGAGAACACTTCTATTTTGCCTTTCTTTTCTTGCATTTTTGCTAATTTTTCATCATATTTATCTTGTTCTCGGCTATTTTTTGCATTTTTCTGATAGAGTATTATGTGATATTTTCCAGTGTCGTATGATAGTTTATTAAATAGCCGTGCGATACTTTGCCAGTCAAAAGTATCGTGTGGCCATACAGGACTCTGTCGCACAGTTATATAGAACTCTGTTGTCTGGCATCATGTGAACTATCATACAAAATAAAAGTATCGCACTCCTATATTGTGAAGTATCGTGCAAAATGTTTTTTGACAGAACTGTCACCCAAGCCTGGCAGTGATTGATTTTGGTTCTTTCTTTGCATGAGTTGGATTTGTTTTCTTGCTGGTTTTGACTTGCTGTGTTAAGACAGAGATTCATTTACAGATTTTACTTGATATTTGTTGTACTAACCTTTGTGGGCCTAACAAGTTGTGTTGGTAGGTGTGCCCTAATTGCTTGCATTATTTGCTAAAAAGAATGCATGTCAAAGCTTCAAATGCACATGGGCTACTAATCTTTCTTGCAGGGCTGCCCAAAGCATAAAAACCACCAAGTGCTGGTTCTTTTCTTTCATTTTTAAGTGTGGCATTATACTAGTTCATTTTTCTTAGGCACTTAATATCTTGTCATAGGAGTCTTTTGGTGGTAGGAGAGTATGCTCTTCACCCTTGTGGTGAACTAGAAATCTTGACCCACCTCTAGATTTCGAAAGCAAGAGGGCTAATTGATCTTTGCTTGGTGTGTTTGGGAAAGGCTTTTGAGATATGAGAGTATGCTCTTCACCCTTTTGGTGAACCATAAATCCTGACTTTCAAAGGTTGATCCACTTCTTGTTTTTAGAATCCTTTAGCGGGCCTGCTCTTGAGCAATCAAGAGGCATGACCCAAGTGGGGACTGTATACACCCTAAAATGGTCATTTAGGCTTTGGGCCCCATTTATTAATTTATCAATTTCCTGAATCAATGCCTTGCAACATTTTCAAATTCAAATCAAATTCTTTGATCAAATCCTAACTAATTCCAATATTTCAATTTTCCCTAAGGTTTGATCATTTCATCAATAATTTTATTTAATTAAAAGAAATATTCCCTCTTAAATAAATAAAATAACCTTATTTAATTGAAAAGAAATATCTCTTAAATGAAATAATTTTATTTAATTAAAATCTTTTTTAATTAAATGATTTTATCTTATTTAGAATAATATCTCTCTTTTAATTAGATAATGTTATCTTGTTTAATTAAAAGAGAATCATTCTTTTAAATAAATAAAAAAACCCACTTAAAGCTCTTTCTGATAAAAAAAGGGAAACAAAAAATTAAAAATAAAGAAAATTCCTTTTCTCTCCACACTTTCTAAAAAATGAGCTTTATTTCCTCTTTTTGGATTTATCCCACATTGCTCTTGAGGATGCACTCTCCTCCACATTTTCCTATATAAGGAGTCCTCTCCTTCTCATTTCGGATCCGAGATTTTTCATGCTATTGTTATGCTGTGGGTTTTCCTAGAGACTTTGGAGCTTTGAAGATCATTTGCATTTTAGCTTTCATATTCACATATAGCTTAATCTTCATAGCATCTTAGCTTAGTTTCTTTCATTGTTTTAGCTTAATCTTCACATAGCTTAATTAACAAAGGAGATTAAAACTTTCATTTCAATAGCATAGTTTATTTATTTGCATTGCTATCATCTAGATTAGTTTCATTTGCATGCATTAACTTGAAGATCAATGGAGATTAGTATTCTTGCTTCTCATCCTTGAATCTCTCGTTTCTTGGTGTACTTGCATGGGTTTAACTAGGTCGATCTGAGGGCCTCATAATACAACCTTTTGCACTCCATGAATAGAGAGCTATGAATTGCTATTTGAGACCTCATTCTTGACTGATCTTGAATGCAATGATTCATAGGAGTGTGACACTTTTATAGCACACATTTTTGTCGCCCACCGTGGGGCTCGAAAAGAGCTTTCCAACAATATATCACACTTCAATTTTTGATACCGTATGCCAAAATTTCTGGCATTTTTATTTCATTTTTGTCAATTTTTGGCTATTTTTGATTGTTTCTCTGGTAAAATATCATACGACACTTTACCAGTATCATACGATAGTTTTTTCTGTACTGGTGCGATACTTTTCTAGTAAAAGTATCGTATCACTTACAGGATTCTGTCGCACTGGTAGTTTACACTCTGTCACCTGTGGTAGTGCAAAATATCATCTAGCCAGAAAGTATCACACCTATATACTGGAAAGTATCGTACAAAACTTCTGTTGACTGAAATATCACCCACGCCTGGCAGTGACTTGTTTTGGGTTCTCTTTGCAAAAATTTGGATTTGTACTTGCTGTTTCCTATTATCTGATCTTTCCAGATTGCTGTGATTGTTCTTGATTCTAGTTTTTTGAGACATCACATCAGTGACCTCATGTTGCTTGGAATCCAAGGTAATTTTTTGATGTCTATAACACTTGGTTTTGGGCATAAAATTAATCCCCTGTGTGTTGGGCTTGAGGGATTTATCGCTTTCGTAAACCACATTTCAATTTTGGGACTTTAAAAAGAATATAGATTTATTTCTTGCATAAGTGTTTCACATAGATAAGTAGGCCCTATTAACACTATTCATGGTTCTTGAGAGAGTGGGTTTCCAGCAAAACTCTTCTCAACGAGAGAACCCTCGTAGGTAGGGAGGTTACTAAAACTGTCTTTGCGTTCTATTGGATTTGTAGTCTCTGACTTTTTGATTGATGCATTCTTTCTCCGAAGAGGTTGATGGATCATGAGTTATTGACATTATGAATCTTGGAAAGATAGTTTTAGTCTTAGTGTGTCAGATGAATCTATCTTCTATGTTTGGGTGAAGAGAAAAGGATAGAGGATTATGCTCTACTCCCTTTTTGGGTAGTAATAGAAAATCAGACCCTTGGATCTAAGCCAAGTCCCCATGTGGTCCTTGTTGTGAATCACCTTTTAGAGAGGGTTAACCATAGTGGACATTCCCCTCATTGGGTAAACCACGTTGATGAAACCTCAAGCAGTAATAGCCACTTTTGCTGTGGTAGTGACAACCGCTATACAAATGTCCTTGTGGAAGAAATCTCCATGGGTACAGTTTCTTGATGGGCTGTTAGATCTCCTTAGCATCTCTGATTGATTAAGTTCTCAGAATGTGTCAAAACCCCGGTGCGCCTGGATTGGAGTTCTCCTTCTTGAAATTGTAAAAGTTGCAGAGTCAAGCCATTATTAAGAACCATAGTGCAACCAAATTTTTCTTTTTAGGACTATGTGTGTGATTCGAAAAACATTTTGGAGAACATACACAAGTAGTATCTTTAAGGAATTGCATACTAAGTCAATATCCATGTTCATGAGAAAGGTTGCTTTGTCCCTTGCCCATTGTTTGAAGATGTTTGCTTGCTTGAACACCATGGTTTCTGTTTTATGTGCTTGATAAATGATGGAAATTTGTTAATATGCTTGGTTAAAACTTTTAAAATGAAAAAAAGATTGAATTTCTGAGTTTTACACACTTTTTGGCCAAAGAATCATACGATACTGAAATCCCATCGCACACTGGTCTGAGTTTTATCGTGCGATACATCATTACTAGAACTTTATCGCATTCTTATTATAGACTCTATCGCACTACCTGCCTGGATTCCATCGCACTGCTCTATGCGAAATATCATTCTATTGGATTCTGTTGCACTGCTTGCTTGGAAACTATAGCATATAACCTTTTTGCTATCTCACAATTATTTGCAATTTGAAGCTGCTTAGTGTCATTTTTAGCCCTCCTTAGTCAATCCAGGCTAGATCAGGCTACTCACCTTGCTGTTGGAAGCTTGTTTTCACTTGGAATTTTTTTGTTTTTGACCTCTTGAATTAGCGACCTTTGATTTTACAAGTAACCTTGCTTGGAATCGGTAAATCAGGAATCATCCTTGTTGAGTAGATACACCTTTAGATTCTTTGATAACATACTTGGAGAGTGTTAGTAGTCTCTTGTCCAATTCACTTCCACCCAAAATCAATTTCAATCAGATATAATTTGGTTAAAATCATCCTCCTAATCCATATGTGTTAGGATACTTATCCGTTGATTGGGCACCTCTGTGGCAGTGTTGATTTACACCTTTTACAATTTTCTATCTCACATCTCTTTTTTGGACAATTGAACACTTTTACTATCCTAGTTTGATACCAATGTATCTTAGGGTCATCTTATCACCGAGTGATTTTCCTTTCATGTCGGTTATGACAAGGTATCAAGTGAGTCAAGGGAAATGACCTCAGGTTGTCTTCAACCAATTACCTCCAGTCCAAACTCATCAAAAGCATAAGGGAAAGGAACCTATATTTGACCAATCACCTAGGAGCAAGTCTATTAAGTTGAGGACCCCCTTAGCATCTTCCCATTTAGGTACGTATATGAGTTATACCATGACTCGGTGGGAGAGGGAAGCTATGGATCAAAACCTTGATGATTTCTACGAAAGACACAGAGACAACATTCTGTTTGGTAATTCCTCTCATGACGCTCAACCTGGTTCACCCCCCATCAATACTAGGTACTTAGATGCACATCAAAGAGCTGAAAGGCATGAGAGATGAGCTCACCCAAAACAATGGTCATAACATGAAGACCAAGACAATGAGCCTGGTGATGCTCATGTCAATGCAATGTATACCAATGACTTGTTCAAATAGTCAAGACCAAACTCACCACTTCAAACAACCTCAAGGTATACAAGTGAAAGGCTTAAAAGGATTGAGTGCGAGAAGAAAGCCTTTTTAGATGAGCAAGTTGTGAAGCAAGAAAAATTTAGACAACTTGAGGCGGAGAGACAAGCTTTGTTAGAATTGGAAAGAAAAGCCTCTCAAGAAGAGCAAGATAGGATTTTAGCCAAACAACTTAATACCCAATTCAAGAATAGGGGTGCCAATAGTGGAAACAACTCTCCTCCCTCCACTCCTTCTAGAACACCACGTAGTAGAAGGCATTCCATAACCCCTTCAAGATCTCCTAGTCGTAGAGGAAGAAGAACCTCACAATGTGCTCATTATAGGAGACAAAAACCTCCTAGGCACTTAAGATAGCCTTTGCAGCATGCTCATCATAGTTCCCAACATGGAGACAGTAGCTCAAACTTTAATCCTAATTCTCATGACTTCATGAGAATGCAACAAGAGCCTCTCTTTCAATAGTATGTGGAGAAGTACTTGGAACAGAACAAAGATAAGTTCCTCAAAAGTCTAATCAACAAGGGTGCAAGAGTCCCTTATAATTTTGATGTGTATAACAAAATTAAGAAACAAAATCCATCACAAGAGGAAGAAATCATACAAATGAAGAAAATGATGGAGAAACTTTTGACACCTAAGAGTTCATTCTCACTAGACTCGATTTGTCCTAATCCTTTCGACAAGAGTGTGAGCATGAAGGATTTTCCTAGAAGGGTTAAACTCCCTCAGTATGAAAAATATGATGGTAGTGGTGATCCACATGATCATGTGCACCAATTTTACACTATGAGCTTTGAGTTTCACCAAGATGATTCCTATTTGATGAGGTTATTCCCAAGGAGTCTTAAGGGGTAAGCAATGGAATGGTTTACCAACATAACTCCCCCTGTCAAGACTTTCAAAGAGCTTGTTCATAGATTTGTTCAACACTTTGCATACAATCTTTCAAGATTTGTCATTATGTTGGACCTATGTAACCTAAAGAAAAACCAAGAGGAATCCTTTATCTCATTCTTGCAAAGGTGGAGGCGACATTGCTCTCATTATCCTAGGACCATTCATGAAGATGAGAAAATTGACATCCTTGTCAGTAACTTGGTGCCTGAAATGTGGTATGAGGTTTGAAAGATGATCTTAAATTCCTTCGATAACATGGTCAACACTGCATGCAAAATTGAGGATGTTTTAAAAGAGAAAGGAATTTTGACCAGATATGGCAACAATAACAACAATGGTCAAAACAATAATAATTCCAAAAAGGATAAAGGGAAGAATGTGCATTGGAACAAAAATAAACAAGTGGTCAATGATGGAGTTTTAGACTCTCCCCAACCTAAGGATCAAGGTGTCCTTCACTTGTCTAGTGCAATTCAAGCTATGAAGCTCAATGCACCTCCTCAACAAGAGAGCAGGCCAAGGTATCAAGAGAAGCCCAAGAAGGAAAAATGTCAATTTGCCAAACTTGGTGACTCATATGAGGATGTTTCCAAAATGCTCATTGCCAATAACTTGTGCATCCACAAGATCCCACAAAACATTACATCCTTGACATTAAGCCACATTGGTGGGATGAGAAGGCTTTCTACAAGTTTCATAATGGCATTGGGCATACCATTGATAATTTTTGGAAACTCAAGCCCATTGTCCAAGATCTCATTGAGAATGGAAAGCTTAAGGTGGATGGATTGAACACCAATGCAGACCATAAGGCTTTCAAAGAGCCCTTGCCCAAATACGAGAAGGGGGAAACCTCTAAACCTAAGGATGGAAAGGCTGCGATCAACTACACCTACACAGCTACAGAAAATGTTGTCAACATGCTTGAAGTTGTGGAGGAAAGTGTCAACATGACAAGGAACAAGGATCCCTATGGTTATGACTCCTATGTGAACTCTCCCCCTATCTTTGATGAAGAACCTATTATGGTGCTGAGGGGTCCTCACTCTAGGATGTCATCCCAGGCTCTTAATGCTATCACAAGGAGTCAAGGCCCTATTGTCATTAGGGGGCCCAGTTCAGATCAACCCAATAAACCAAAGCAAGTGGTATACAAGAATGCCACCACAAAACCAGCTATCAATCCCAAGCTGAATTATAATCTTGTTGATCAGTTACAGAGAACCCCAACTCAGATTTCAATCTTGGAGCTTTTAGAGTTGTCCCCGAGACACAAATAGGTCCTTGAGGATGCTTTGCACACAACCAATATTCCCAACAATTTATATGTCAACCAATTCCAAGGCATGGTTAATCATATTACCAGCCCTCATTACCTTACATTTTCAGAAGATGATGATAAAGTCTTAAGCCACCCACACAACCTTGCCCTTCATATTGAAGTCACGATTCATAGAACCCGTGTTAGGAGTGTGTTGATAGATGGGGGTGTTGGGCTCAATATATGTTCTTTGAGCCTGTTAAAGACTTTGGGCTATTCTAAGGAAGTGATCGATACCAGAAAGAAGATCACTATTAAAGCCTATGATGAGGTAGAAATGAGTTCCAAGGGGTTGGCTATTCTTCCTGTCAGGATTGGCCCCGTTGAGAAAGACATTTTGTTCCAAATTGTTGATGCTAGTCCTCTGGCATACAATATCTTGCTTGGTAGGCCATGGATCCATGAGATGCAAGTAGTGCCATCCACCTACCACCAGTGTGTTAAGTTCCCCTACAATGGAGTAGAAGTTTGTATACCTGGGGACACCACCTTATCTGTCAACTCCATTTTGGTAGGGACTCATGTTCCCCTCAACAGAGAAGCAGAGGATTTCAATGCAACTCTAGCACAGTGCAAAGATAAGTTCAAATCAATAGACCTTGGTATGGGGGGGTATCAAATTGACTCCTTTACAAAGATGCCCATTTCACCTAAGTCCTATGGAAAACCCTCACAAGAGGTGAAACCTTCCCCTTGGCCATGACTTTGTTTGGCACATTTATCGAGTCCTCAGTGCCTATCCAAGATGAGAAAGAAGAAGTGGTTGTTAAAGATTGGATCTACAAAGAGGAGAAGTATATGCACAATGAGAACTTCTCTCCCTCTCCTAAGACCTATGGAAGAGGATATACTTTTGTCAAAAATATGGGCTATCCAGGACATGGCCCTCTCAGTCATAGGCTAGATGCTAAAGTTGAACCCCTCGATCATGCTCTTTTTGGATGTAGGTCTAAGAAGACGGTTGGCCTAGGATTTGAGAATCCTAAAAAGAATACTGTTCCTATCCTTGATGAGTTAGATAGTGAAGATGAATCACAGTACATACCAAATTTGACAAATCAGCAAGACATGTGTGATGATTGGATTCCTTCTACTAGTCTCCTTTGGGGAGATTCAAATAATCCAACCACTCATGCAATACTTGCAAGCATAGAACAAGATGGATTAGATAGAGAAGCAAGAGAAGGTGTTACCCTTCTTGACATTGAAGCTTCTACATCAAGGCGTCCCAAGCCTTTTTGGTGTAAACATCCCAGCCAAGATTTAGAAATAGACTCACATGAGTATGAGTGGGACTCTCTCTCTGATTGTTCCATAATTGGCATGGATATTGATGTCATCCATACTTATAGTTCTCAACTTGAGGTAGTTGACAAGTCACATGTAGGGCTAGAGGATTGGAACCTGCATATTGCCTTAGTGGATGACTCTTCGCTTGATAGGTTGACTCTTGATTTGGGTAACTTAGAAGAATACTTGACAGACTCTAACTCTACGGTCACCAAAGATGATGCCATCTGCATCCACAACATTGAATCCATCATTGACTTACCCCTTGCTAATCCTCATCTCATTGATTGGTCCAAATGTTATCAAGAGCCTGAGCTCTTAACATTCTAGAATGACTATGAGATAACTTGTTACCTAAATGCCATTGAACCCATAGTCTCTTCCACCAGTGAACCGGCTACAAGCATGATCAAGCCAGACATCAAGTACCTCAGTCGAAAGATAAAAAGGAAAGAAAAAAAGAATAAGAGTTTTGATGGCAAAAACCACTGTGTGGCAGTGTCAGAACTGAAAAAAGTAAAAATAAATGACGTATCCAAAGGTGAAAACCTCTTAGAGGTGCCTATGGATGAGGTACTTGATTGTCTCCCTAGTTATTTTTAGGATAGATCTTTAGTGCTTGTTGAACCTACACAAGTAGTTAATTTGGGTACAGAAGAGGCTCCACAGGTTGTACATTTGGCTCAATCATTATCATCTGAAGAGAAAGAAGCCTACACTGAGTTCCTACAAAGAAAGAAAGTCAATTTTTCTTGGACTTATTAAGACATGCTAGGGTTGGACACAAATCTAATTATGCATCACTCATCCATAGCTCCAGGTGTAAAACCAGTCAAACAAAAATTGAGGAAAATGCATCCTCACATTGCTTTTTTAGTCAAAGAAGAACTAGAAAAACTCCTTAGTGCAGGATTTATAAGGGCTATTGACTATGCAGAATGGATATCTAATATTGTACCAGTTTCAAAACATGATAAATCCATTTGAATTTGCACAAATTTTAGAATGTTAATAGAGCATGCCCAAAGGATGATTTTCCACTACCCAACATAGACATGATAGTGGACATGACTGCGGGTTATGAGATGTATTCCTTAATGGATGGTTTTTCTGGGTATAATCAAATTAAAATAGCTCCTGAGGATCAAGAGAAGATTGCATTCACCTGTGCATGGGGTACTTATTACTAGAATGTCATGCCTTTTGGATTGAAAAATGCAGGAGCTACATATCAAAGAGCTATGACAACAATCTTCCATGACATGATGCATACAAATATGGAAGATTATGTGGATGACACCCTGGCTAAGTCAAAGAAAAGAGACACACACTTAGATGATTTAGAAGTCATTCTAGATCATATGGAGCAATTTTAGTTAAGATTAAATCCAAAAAAATGTGCATTTGGAGTCACCTCTGAAAAAATTCTCGAATTTATTATTTCAGCCAAAGGAATAGAAGTGGACCCAAAAAAAGTTCAAGCAATTTTGGATATGCCACCTCCCAAAAACATTAGCCAAATGAGGAGTCTTCAATCTATAAGGAGGTTCATTTCACAATTGGAAGATAGAGCTCAACCCTTCAATAAGAACTTACATAAGGGAGTCAAATGTGTGTGGAATGAGGATTGTCAAAGGAGCATAGATCAGATTAAGGAATACTTGGCAAATCCTCCAATTTTGATGCCTCCTATACCAGGAAAACCACTCATACTATATGTCTCGGCAACATACTCTTCCTTGGGGGCATTATTAGCTCAACTTTATGACACTGGGAAAGAAAGAGCCATATATTACATCAGTCGTACTCTTGTTGCATATGAGGTCAATTACACTAGTATTGTGAAAGCTTGCCTTGCTATGGTGTTTGGTTCCCAAAAGTTGCGACATTACATGCTTGCGCACACAATACACCTCATAGCAAATATTGATCCTCTTAAGTATTTTCTTAGTAAGGCTTCCCTCATAGGTAGACTTGCTAAATGGATGATGGTTCTTTTAGAATTTGACATAGAGTATGTTGAGCGCAAAGCTATAAAAGGATAGGCCATTGCAGATCAATTGGCCGATTTCCCAATTCTAGATAGCATGCCTATTCAAGTTGAATTTTCAGATCAACACCTAATGTACATGACTAAGAGAACATGGAAGATGTTCTTTAATGGTTCTTTTATGCAAAATGGTTCGGGAGCTGGAGCGTTGTTTGTTTCTCCTCATGGGTACACAATTCCTAAGTCCTACAAACTATTGTTCCCATGTACAAATAACATTGCTAAATATGAAGCCTTGACAAATAGACTCAAGATGGCTATTGAATGGAATATCATAGAATTGCACATCTATGGGGATTCACAATTGATAGTCAACCAAGTTAATGAACAATATCAAACCAAAGATGAGAAATTGGTCCCTTATAAGAAAATGGTTGATTCATTGAGATGGTATTTCACATTCATCACATTTCAACAAGTCCCCAGAGTAGAAAATAAAGAAGCTGACACTATGCCCATAGTTGCTTCACTTCTTCAGTTAGAGTAGCATGAGTCCAGATTTGAATTCCTGGTGGAAGAGCTACACTATCCTATTTATGACTCACAAGAAAGTCACGTAATCTATACCCTTGTTAGTCATCAATCATCCCACTACAGTGCCAATTACTCATACCTGCGTGATGGCATCATCCCTGACACATTTAACCAATCCAAAAGAAGAAACCTCACTTGAAATGCCTCTCATCATTCCCTCATCTCTGGTGATTTGTATAGGAGGGGTTTAGATGGGACACTTCTTAGGTGCTTAGAAAAGGAGGAATCTGATCAAGCGCTAGTTGATATTCATGAGGGCATCTGTGGGGGACATTCTAATGGTCTTTCCATGACTCGAAGGTTTCTTAGGGAGGGGTAATATTGGCCTACCATGTAGATGGATGCAGTAGCTTTTGCAAAATCATGTGAAAAATGCCAAAAACATGGCCAGTTGAGACATGCTCCAGGCAGGGAGCTCATTCCTTCCATATCTCATTGGCCATTTCAGCGTTGGGCCTTTGATCTTATTGGGTAGATTCATCCCAACTCTTTAGGTGGACATAAATTTATCATCACTGCTACTGATTACTTTACCAAATGGGTAGAAGCTATTCCACTTTCTGTTGCTTCAGGCAAGACAATTTCTCTATTCATTTTGAACCATATTATCGGTTGATACGAAGTGCCTTCAGAGACAATCACTGACAATAGAGATCAGTTTAAAAATAAGGACCTTACACAACTCTACCAAAAATTCAAGATAAAACAACATTGGTCCTCCATTTACTTCCCACAAGAAAATGGACAAGCAAAGGCTTCAAATAAAACCATTCTTAAAATTTTACATCGAACAGTTCATAAGAATGGTAGAGATTGGCATCTATAGATAAATCTGGCCTTATGGGCTTATAGAACAAGTATTCGTACTCTAACAGGGGCTACTCCTTTTGCCCTTACATACGGCACTAAAGTAGTACTACCTTTAGAGGTTGAGATTCCTTCACTTAGAGTCTCTCTCCAAGGTCTAGTTACTGATGAAGACTACCGCACCATGAGACTGCAAGAGTTGGAACTTCTAGATGAGAAGTGTAAAGCATCATTTGACCATATGAGGGTCTATCAAAAGTGGATGTCCAAAGCCTTCAACAAAAAGGTTCTCCCTAGAGCATTTCAAGTGGGAGATCTTGTCTTATGAGAAAATCCTAAGAACTAACAACATAGAGAACAAAAGGGAAAATTTGAACCGAATTGGCTTGGACCATACATCATTACTGCAACTTTTGGGATAGGTGCTTATTTACTATCGACTAAAGAGGGGGAGCAGCTCCCTGAGCCTATCAATATCTTGCACCTGAAGAAGTTCTATCCATGATGCCTATTCTATTTGGCGGCATCCTTTGTATATATTTATTGATCCTGAAAAAATACCAAAAAAATTCATATATGATGCTAAAAAAATTCTAAAAATCAGAAAATGTCCTGAAAAAATGATCATCTTAGTGAAAACCTAGCAATAGGCACTTTGATGTATCTCAAAAAAATTATATATTCCAAAAATACCAAAAAAATAAAAAAAATTCAAAAAAAATTAAAAAAAAGAAAAAGAAAAAAAAGAAACAGTGCCTTAGTGAAAACCTGGAAGCAGGTGCCTTGGTAGCAAAAATAGAAATTTTTTTTTATAAAAAGTCCTTAAAAAAATTGCAATCAAATCCAAGTGGTGAAAATATGGAAATGGGCGCTACTTTAGGCCTTTACACCACTGTTTCTTAGCACGTGTTCTCGACACTTAGCCTTTCTCCATCACGCCTTGTCCTTGTTGCCTTGGTTTAGAATTGGTCTTTGTCTTTGTCTAGGGGTCATAACTGTGTTAGCTTTGGTCTCTTGGATGCGTCAGTCTTTAGGAGACCTCGCGAATGGTGTTTTTGAACACCACCCCAATTGTGTTTTTCAACACAACCCCTGACATCAAGTGTTTTTCAACACTTATCAGTTTGGTCTTATCTAGTTTTATCATGTGATTCCACCTGCTAGCAAGCATTTGATCTTTATCCTCAGAACTCAGTCTCAGTGAACACACTTAAATTTTTAAATGCAACACTTAATGCCTAAGCTATGACATGATCTTTTCTTTGTGTGCTGACTGTTATTGATTTTTGTTGAGTTTCCTTGTCTAATAAGTCTCTCCATGACGTATTACTAGAGAACTTGGGGCATGGGGCATGTTTTGGTTTGCTTTCTGCTTGTGGGAGCAGTCTCGAAGCTCTTGAGTGTCTCTTGTTGTTCTCTTGACACACTTAAGAGATTTGAGGCATCATCCTTGACTTTTTTTGCACAACCATTCTTATGGTCATCTTGGCATCTATGCCTTGATGCGAGAGTGATTTTTGCTTTAAATTGGGTAAGCTAACATTGAAGTCATCTTGACCCTTATGTCTTTGATGCTCATGTTAGAATCTTTCCACATTCCAATCTGATATAAACCACATTCATATCTTCATAGTTGCGTTTGTGACTAGTGTTGATTGTGTGATTTTCTGATGTCCGTTAATAATGGCCCAATGATGAAAATAAGTTCCTTAACATTTTCTAATGAATGATGAACACAAAATCCTATGTTACAGTTTCTCTATTGCAAGTACACCTTTGCATTTTCATGTAGCTTGCATTGTTAGACTTCATGATAATATGCATTTTTAGGCTGCATTATGAGTTTGAGAGGGTTTTCCTTCATCTTTCTTTTGGAATTTTAATCAACTGTGATCATGTTTTGATCTTCATTTCCTTATCTTCTTTCGTGATCTCAATCAAAATTCTCTATCTTAAACAGTTGATTGATTTTGGGGCATCCTCTTACTTAAGGCAAATTCTCTTTCTTCTCTCCATTTCTTTCCATTTCTTCCAAACTTCTATCTTCCTTCACTTTCACCCCACTTCTTTTCTTCTAATTCAACCTCAGGGCATAATCTTTCTTGCTGATCTACCTTGGTTCTGTGATTCTTATATCTTTCATCTTATATCAAGAACCTTATCTTTAGTTCGATTTGATCAAATTTATCAATTTATTGTTTCTCCTCTATCTCATTTCAATTTCAATCATGAGGGGGTAGTACCTATCAAACTTCAATCCTTGATTCAACTTTATCAAACCTATCAATCAAACCTTGCTTGAGACTTGACAATTACCTATTTACAGGGGTGTTGGCCTTGTCTTTTTCAATCAGCTTATGTTTGTCCTGATGTGTTCCCATCCGTCGAACACACGTCTGGGTTGTTTTGTGATCCCAAATCGATCTCACACTTCAATTCCATTCTTTGACTGCATGTGATCCCAAATTGACCTCACATTAGTCAAAGAGGGGCAAATGTATATACCCTAAAATGGCCGCTTAGACTTTGGGCCCCATTTATTAATTTATCAATTTCCTGAATCAATGCCTTGCAACATTTTCCAATTCAAATCAAATTTTTGATCAAATCCTAACTAATTCCAATATTTCAATTTTCCCTAAGGTTTGATCATTTCATCAATAATTTTATTTAATTAAAAGAAATATTCCCTCTTAAATAAATAAAATAACCTTATTTAATTGAAAATAAATATCTCTTAAATGAAATAATTTTATTTAATTAAAATCCCTCTTAATTAAATGATTTTATCTTATTTAGAATAATATCTCTTAATTAAATAATGTTATCTTGTTTAATTAAAAGAGAATCATTCTTTTAAATAAATAAAAAACCCACTTAAAGCTCTTTGTGATAAAAAAAGGGAAACAAAAAATTAAAAATAAAGAAAATCTCTTTTCTCTCCACACTTTCTAAAAAATGAGCTTTATTTCCTCTTTTTGGATTTATCCCACATTGCTCTTGAGGATGCATTTTCCTCCACATTTTCCTATATAAGAAGTCCTCTCCTCATTTCGGATCCCAGATTTTTCACGCTATTGTTATGCTGCAGGTTTTCCTAGAGACTTTGGAGCTTTGAAGATCATTTGCATTTTAGCTTTCATATTCACATATAGCTTAATCTTCATAGCATCTTAGCTTATTTTCTTTCATTGTTTTAGCTTAATCATCACATAGCTAAATTAACAAAGGAGAGTAAAACTTTCATTTCAATAGCATAGTTTATTTCTTTGCATTCCTATCATCTAGATTAGTTTCATTTGCATGCAATAACTTGAAGATCAATGGAGATTAGTATTCTTGCTTCTCATCCTTGAATCTCTCATTTCTTGGTGTACTTGCATGCATTTAACTAGGTCGATCTGAGGGCCTCATAATACAACCTTTTGCATTCCATGAATAAAGAGCTGTGAATCACTATTTGAGACCTCATTCTTGAGTGATCTTGAATGTAATGATTCACAGAAGTGTGACACTTTTATAGCACATAGGGACAAGCTAATACCCAACTATTCCAACCCACTATAAACTCAAGGCTATCAAGGACACAAAACCTTGGTAGACGTAGTACTTGTCTTCGCTTAGTATGAGTACTTGTGGGATTGTGACCATGAGGAAAGTGCTAAGCAAGAATGCTTAAGGTACTCTTGTGGTCACGAGGTCTGTTACTTGCCGCAAGGTAAGGACTCCCTTCGAGGAGCAAGAGGGGTATTACGAATGAAAGCCCTTATTACAAACTGTATAGATAGAAGCTACTTGATTTTGCCACTCAACATCTTGGTGCAAGGATCGATCCTAGTGGACTAACCTGGATCACCCCAAGATTTTACTCACCATCTGTGTTCCTTTGGTTGTGTCATTAGCACTTCCACAACAAAGCTAATATCTATTGTGGGCAACCAATTTGTGTGAGGCAATGGGACATCAAGTGTGGGCCAAGTTGTTGAGTATTGAGCCTTTATCTTTCTAGGCTAGTAAGTGCTTGGATTGTCTTCATTGTGATCTACCCGTGTAAATGTTCTCGAACATGAAACATCACGGTAGTGTTCATAGGATTTTTATATTTTGATATCCCAAGTACATGTCTTGGCAAGGTTGCTTTCACCCTTGTTCAAGTGTTTTATGACACGTTTGATCACTTACTGTTTGCAAACCTATCACTTTTCTGCTATTACTGCATTTGAAATCAAGAAATTAAACTTGTCAACCTACAAATTTGACCAAAATAACTACAAAAATGGATTTTTCACATTTACTGGTCAAGAGTCATGCAATACTAAACAATCATCACACACCTTCCTAAGTATTATCGCACAATACTTCATTGCTGATGTTGTATCATCTGCATATTATACATTCTATCATACCGACTGCCTGAATTATATCGTACTACCTCTTACAAAATATCATCCTACTACATTGCATCATCTTGCTATCCTACAAACTATCACACATAATCAATTTGTTGTCCTGCAATCTGTCAACCAGTGAGCTATTTGCTGTCAATTTCCAACTTGCTATTTGCTACCTTGTCATCTTCCAGTCTTCCTTGGTTGGTCCAGGTCAGATCTTAGGTGCTGTGACATGTTGCTCAACATCCAAATGAACTTAAATGGTATCAAGTTGCACAAAATGACTCTTGGTCTTCTTTCTTCCACATCTCCCATGTCTTCCTAGTCTCCCATTTTCATCCTTTCTCTTCTTCCTTCATGCTTCTTCCTCTTCTTCCTAAACTCTTCATGTCTTCTTGATTCTTTTCCTCTTATTATGTAGTCCACCTTCTTCTATTCATCTCTTATGTCACTTCCATGCTTGATTCCTCCTCTTCCAAAACCATGAATTTCAACTATCTTGTTATGGAACTTCTCTTGAAAATAGATGATCTCAAACTCATTGCTCAATTCGAAGAGTTTTATTCCTCCAATAGTCCTTTTAGATATTGCATGGGTGATAAACTTAAGACAAAAATAAAAGAAAAATTGATTGAATCAGACACCTTTTCTAGGATCATAGACATGATCATGTCATGACCTCCTTCTTCCAAACATTCTTCATCATCTAAGTCTTCTCATTCTTCTTCACCTTCCAAGTCTTACCATGACTCTTCTAGACATTATTTGCATTCCTCATTATCAAAGTCTTCTTCCTCCACTAGGTCTTCACTTTCCTATTCTTCATGATTTCATTCCTCTTCTACTTCTCCCAAGAGTCTTACTCCTCATCTCAAGACATACCATGATGAGAAATATGATAGCCCTTGTGATACCTCTTCAATGAAGAGTGACACGCCCATATTTGATGACTATGATGATGGCCAATGTAGTGATACCTATGACACCTCTACTCCTAAGAGTCCTCCTAGTCATGTGCTCGTGCTTACTAGAAATGTGTCATCCCATTGGATAGATCGTGATGGTGATCCATATGATTCTGATTTTGAAAGAGACTTTGATGATTTCTATGAACAATACCTAGATGATACATCTACTTCACTTGAGGAAGAGAAAGCTTAGTGTGCTGATTATAAATGTAATAACTATAAGAATCTCTCCTCTAAGAACTCTCATGCTAAAAATAAAGATTACACTCTCGAGAAAGATTATGTTAATGATGGACCTTTGTCTTGTGATGGCTCCCTTCCATCCCCTACTTCCTCCAATACCCATACATTTCCTAATGCTTCCAATTCTTTCAAATCTTTCACAAATCCTTCATCCAAAAAAAATCCTAATACTTTTCATGCGGTTCCCTATAGTTATCCTCAAGGGCTACCTCTTAAAGAAACTCAAGCTAACCTTCACTTGGCTGAAAATAATTTCAATAATGCTAAACCTAAAGATCCTAAGCCTTTAAGCGCTATAATGCCTACTTCAACTAGTCCTTCACCATCTCTTCTAAAGTCTTCCATACAATTCCAACATGCTTCCTTGTCCTTAGAAGTGGCTCCATGTCAAGAGGACTCTAAAAATGATAAAGAAAAGAACATAAAGAAAGATCAAGATCAAGAACCCTCCATGTCATCCAATCATTTTCATGATGTCTCTTATCCATTTTATGGTTCTTTTGATCTTGCACACCCTTTCTCATTCATTCCACCATGTCTTAAGTCTTCTCCTAAGCAAGATCAAGCTACTACTTACACCATTGAGCTTATTGACAATCAAAATAACTTTACTACACTTGCACTTTCCAAAGATGATACTTCCATTAACGCTATTAAAAATACCGTTGTTACTTCCAATGTTAAGCCTATTGAAAATCAAGAGAAAAATTATATGCTTATGCTCTCCAAAGCTCCTTGTCAAGATCAAAGTCTTCCATCTTCTTGTTCTACCACTCCATGTTCGCTTCCACTTCCTACTCTTCCTAAGTCTTTTAAAGCTTTGAACAATCCTATAAAAGAAGTTGTTCCTATTCAAGATGTTCATGATCGTATTGCAAATCCTAATGCTCACTCTAAAGATGCTGATGTCCTTGGTTTTCATATAGATGTTGATGAAATTATTGATTATCCTTTTGTATCTTCCACATCCATCCTTGGACCTCCTCCACCAATACTAAGGGCTTCACATCTTCCTTCCATCTTGGGCTCTTATGTACCTTCACTTTCCCCTCCTAGCTCTCCTAATTCATCATCCATCTTGGGTCCTTACGTCCCTCCATCTCCTATCTTTCCTCAAGATCAACATGAATGCATACCCTTGAATCCTTTTCATCCACCCACCCATCTAAACCAGTTATATCCTCCTTCTTCTTCCACAAGTCTCAAGTCTTTTGGAGGTAACTTGAATGTTGAATACAAGAAAAAGAAGCAATACAAGAATCCATAAAAAAAAGAAGATCACTACATGTCCTCTAATTGACATGGAGGCATAAAGTCAAAAGAGATATCTAAGAAGAAAACTACAAGACAAGTATGGGTTCCAAAATCCATCATTGAAGATATTCCCTATAAATCATCAAAAAGAAATGAAAAGCCTACAACTATATGGATTCAAAAGTCTCTCTTGAAAGAGTCTGATGTTGAGCAAAAAGTGAAGTTGACATTCAAGCTTCCAAAGGCTTCCACTTCATCTTCTTCCAAAAACATTCTTCCATTCCATGCACCTAAACCGTAACCTCTACTATCCATTCACCATATTCCTTCACGTATTCCTTCATTCATGTTTCCTCCATCCTCTCGCAACCCTTCAAGTTGTGTGTTGATGTTGATCTTGCCTTCCTTTCCATCTACCCTTTCACAATCCTTCCATTCATTATCCTTCTACCTTCTATCCTTTTTCCTCATTTGCCTATTCCTCCTATCTTCCAACCTCACTCGCTTTATATAAAACCTTATCCTCCATTTTTCTCTCCCATCTTCCTTTCCCTATCAACATCTTTGAGAATATCATTTTTAATCCTTGGTATATCATGGTTTATCATTTCAAGGAGCATTATCTAAAAAGCTTTCCTTCTTCCAAAAAAAAAATAATTGAAAGAAGAAAAGAAAAAATTGAAAAAATTAAAAATGTGCCTTGGTGGAAACCTGGAAATAGGCACCTTGGTAGAAAAAGTAAAGAGAAATAAATTCATCCTATGGTGAAAACCACTCCCTTGTGGCACCTTGGATAAGTACCATGATGAAAACCTGACAATTAGGCATCATGCGTAGTTCTTCTCATATTTCATCCATTCTATCTTCTCTCTTTGATCTTGACAATGTTGACCTATACACGAACATTTGGCTATCTTGTGAGCTATCTTACAATGATCTTTCTTTCATTCCATTCATGTTTAGCCTTCATATTTATTTTCCTCCATTCAATCTAGCCTTTTGCTATCCTTTTTCCCTTTGGTCTTGATCAAATAAAAAAAAATAAAACACGATGCTATGAAGCCTCTTGACATGTCTACTCCTTTGGACTGCATCCTTTCCTTCTTTTGCATTACGCTTTTGTGACTTATCCTATGCTAGCATTTCATTGCTTGTCCAAATGTGCTTTACATGACAATTTTTCCCTAGCTTGGGTACTCCTGAGGAGTTTTCCCTTGAGGATTTCTTCCCTTCATTCTCCTTCATTCTCTTATCTTCCATCTCTTCCACTAGCTTGCTAATCCCTCTTGTCCTCCACCTTGCTAGACATTGGGACTACACGATGTGATCTTGCTTGGGAGTTTGATGCCCATTATGTCTGGGGGCATCCTTTGTACATACTTATTGCTCCTAAAAAATCCCAAAAAATTGGTATATTGTCAAAATTTCTAAAAATTAGAAAATGTCCTGAAAAAATGATCCTAGTGAAAACCTAGCAATAGGCACTTTGATGTATCTCAAAAAAGTTATATATTCTAAAAATACAAAAAAATAAAAAAATTCAAAAATTCAAAAAAAAAGAAAAAAGTGCCTTGGTGAAAACTTGGAAACAGGTGCCTTGGTAGAAAAATTACAAAAAAATCAAAAAAATCCTAAAAAATCTGCCAAGTGGTGAAAACCTAGAAACAGGAGCTACTTGAGGCTTTTGCACACCTGTTTCTTAGCATGCATCCTCGACACTTAGCCTTTCTCCATCATGCCTTGTCGTTGTTGCCTTGGTTTGGAATTGGCCTTTGTCTTTGTCTAGGGGGCATAATTGTGTTAGTTTTGGTCTCTTGGATGCGTTAGTCTTTAGGACACCTCACAAACAGTATTTTTCAACACCTTCCCCAACTGTGTTTTTCAACACTTCCCTAGCATCAAGTTTTTCTTAACACTTATTAGATATCCTACCTGCAGTCTAGAATGATATGATATTTCTCACTGGCAGATGCGATACTCAAAGTTTGACTCTGTGACCTACACACATGCACTTAAACACTTGACTCGCTGAGACTTGTTTGACTTTATTTCTTTTTGTGCTGTCTATGATGATTTCTTTGGTGTTCTCTCTCTAATAGTTTTTGATGATGCCAAGCTAGAAGACTGGGGGCACGAGGACATGTTTTATTTATTTTCTGCCTATGGGTATATTTTGTTGATCCTAACTATCATGAGTAGTCATGCTTGTTCGACTTGAACCTAGGATCTACAATTTATTATCCTTGACTATTTTCTGCAAGTGCATGCATGTATTCATCTTGACTTTCTTGTGTCTCGATGTGAGCATAATCTTGCTATACCAAAATTAGGGAACCTCACTGCACTAGCCATCTTGACCTACATGTCTTTGGTACCTAGGTGGGATTCCCACATATCTATCTGATACAGATCATATTCAAATATACATAAGTATACTAGTGTGTATTGTATGATCTTGCGACGCTACCAATAAAGCTCGATGATGATTATTAGAGTCTAACAACTTTGTAACCTTGCAAGTAAACCACTTTTCATGTAGCTTACATTTTTAGATTTCATGTTAATTTGCATTTTTAGGCTACATTATGAGTTTGAGAGGGTTTTCCTTCATCTTTCTTGTGGACCTTTTAATCCACTGTGATCATGTTTTCTTCATTTCCTTATCTTCTTTCATGATCTCAATCAAAATTTCCTATCTTAAACAGTTGATTGATTTTGGGGCATTCTCTTTCTCGAGGCACAATTCTCTTTCTTCTCTCCATTTCTTTTCACCTCTTCTAAACTTCTATCTTCCATTCGCTTTCACCCCACTTCTTTTCTTCTAATTCAACCTTGGGGCATAATCTTTCATGCTTAATGATCTACCTTGGTTCTGTGATCCTTATATCTTTCATCTTACATCAAGAACCTTATCTTTAGTTTGATTTGATCAAATTTATCAATTTACTATTTCTCCTCTATCTCATTTTGATTTCGATCATGAGGGGGTAGTACCTATCAAACTTAATCCTTGATTCATCTTTATCAAACCTATCAATTTAACCTTGCTTGAGACTTGACAATCACCTATTTACAGGGGTGTTGGCCTTGTCTTTTTCAATTAGCTTATCTTTGTCTTGATGTGTTCCCATCCTTCGAACACACGTCTGGGTTGTTTTGTGATCCCAAATTGATCTCACACTTCAACTTCATTCTTTGTCTACATGTGTTCCCATGAAGATCACACATTAGTCAAAGAGGGGCAAATGTATGCACCCTAAAATGGTTTCCTAGACTTTGGGCCCCCATTCACCAATTTATCAATTTCCTGAATCAATGCTTTGCAATATTTTCAAAATTAAATCAATTTCCTTGATCAAATCCTAATTCTATCATTTATTTGATTATATTCTATGGATTAACCATCTTATCCTAAGTCTTTATTTAATTAAAAGGAATTCCCTCTCCTTTTATTAAATAAAAATCCCCCACTTACCTCTTATCCTAAGTTGCACAAATAAAACATTATTCCTATTTTATAAAAAGAAGAAAAGGTCTTTTTGTCTCACATGGGTCACAAAAGTCAACACTTCACTCTCATTGGAGGAGACTTGTGCACAATGATTGATCCCACTTTCAAACTCCACCCTTGATCAAATCTTTTGCCTCTTAATCTCCATGGTCCATTTATCTTTAAAAGGAGATCTCTTTCCTCATTCAAAGGATCCCTCTCTTTATGCTAATGCTATGCTATAGGTTTTCTTGGTGACTTTGGAGCTTTGGAGAGCTTGTTGCATTCTAGTCTCATTCTAGTCTTCATGCTTGCATTATAGCTTAGTTTCTTTCATTGCATTCTTAACTTAGTTTCTTTTCAAGTTCTAGCTTAGTTCACATAGCTTAATTAGTAATGGCTTGTAACACTTCCATTTTCATAGCTTAGTTGCATTTTTTATTCTAGCATAGTTGCATTGCATTTTCATCAAGATTCTTGAGGATATTGGCATTCTTGCCCTTGTCTCTTTGAATCTGCCATTGCATGGTTTACTAGCAAGGTTATATGCTTAATAGCTCTAGCTGAGAGCCCTCTAAACACCCTTGCACTCCATGCCTAGGGAGCTCTAGGTCACTTTCTCAAGGCTTCCAATTCATGGATTCTCTTGGAACTAAAGACTTAGAGAAGTGCACATTTTGAGTGTACAGTTTTAACCTAGCATGAATTGTAACATAAAATTAATCTCACAGATTTCCTAATTTATTTCCTCCAGGAGTAATCCCTTGTACTAGTTTGAATAGAAATGAAACACCTTCCATGTATATGCGTCTTTCAACTGAGTATGGGAAGTAAGAAAATAACATATATCTTTAAAATTAAAACATTCCTCTGTCTTAAGAAAAAATACATAAATGCAAGGAGAGTAAAAAACTAACTACAATAAGTGTCTCAAAATGGAATTTTATTGTTTGTTATCTATTTTCTAAAATCTCAAGCTAGATGTATATCCTTGAGTGCATAGGAAAGTTATTCAAGACTAATTTTAAAAGTCTACCTTAAAATCGATCACACGTAGAGACATTCATAAAGCTTATTTGAGGTTCTAGAGTGAAATTGTTGAAAACTTAAACTCACATGGAAATAAGAGAAAGATCCAATTCTATTTAAGCTAGATTCATCATCTCTCAAAGCCTTCAGACAACTTAAAATTTTTTCATAATGGAAAGAATATTAAAAACCTATGATAAGTCGATGAAGCCTATGACTATGACTCTTCACCTCCAAAAATTAGCTTCTTTGCTTTAGCCCTTGGTTACAATATGCTCCTCCAATGTTCCTTTGTTTTTTTCTTAGTTTTCTCCATTTCCTCCTCTTAAGCTTTCACAAATTTCTTTATCCCGTTATTACTTTCTCCTCCTCTGCATGTCCCTTCCTTATGTCCTCTTTTATGGATCATCCTCCTTTTGTTACACACATTTCTTTGTTGCATGTATTGAACTCCCCATTCTTGGCATACACATTTGTTATCTCCTATTCAATTTCCCATCTCTCCTATTCATCATTCTTTTTAACTGTCCCCTTACTGCTTGGCAAAAACTTCCCTCTTCCATGTGTGTATCTCCATGTTTCAAACTAGTTCCTTCCATATATGTATATCGATCCTTTCAAAATGAAAGGAGTCCACTAAAATGCATTTTTTCCAGTTCCTCTTTACTGGAGTAAAAAAAATACTTAACCCCAAAAGACTTCTCTCCAAGCACGTTAGTCCAGGCACTGAAATTGGTTTAAAACTTCCAAAAGCATATATATTCTACCCCCAATCCACGCATAGGAACTAAAGTTTCCTCCTTTATAAACTGCAGTTTACCTCTCCAATTCTAGCTTTTAAACCACAACCTATTGGATTGCAAGGCACAGTTAACATAATGTTAATTGCCACAACTACAACTAAGTTAAATAATAATTTTTTTTTTATTATTATAAAATTTAAATAATATATCATCAATCACAACAGAATCAAAAGTAGTTAAATATATTTAGATATATATTTTATAAGGTTCGATCTATATTTACTTTGCTAATAATTAATAAAACAAAACTAGATAAGTCAGAATTGACTAGGTTTAATTAATCATTTCTAACATATAAGAAAGAAAACAAACAAAATCCATTACTCCCTTGGTAAATTATCTTATCACATAGTCAAATAACTCAAGCATTTGATTTAACGAGATAACATGATAAAAGAAAACTTATTAATTATGAAAACAAATATCTAAGTGATGTGTGTGCTTGCAACCAATTTTTATTCCAATCTCACCCCTGTCGAGGAGATAGATTCCTCTACCTCAATCACATTTCTACCTTCATCTCCTATCCATCATACTAACACTCAAATGGTCATCAATTGGTTAGTCCATTAAACCCATAATCAAATTGAAAAACATAAATCATTTACATAACATAAAACATTTCCAATTTCATTGATAATCATAAATGATTTTACATTTCAATTTCATCCATTTATTTCATAAAATAATTAAAAGAAACATAAAAACACCTATGTCTAATTCATTTATTCCACACAACTTGGGTCGATATAATTTCGACCAAGCCAACACAAGTCTAAAATAGTCGCTAAATAGTCCTAAAAACCAGGAGAATTGGATCGGGTTATGACAAACATGGAGACAATAATTTCAAAGATGGAAATTGTTATATGTGAATATCAGAATGTGATTATTGCTAGTAAGAAATGGAAATTCTACTTAGCCTGGGATGAGAGGATATCCAAGACATGGCCACACACAAATAAACTAAAAGGGGATCATAAAAAAAAGAAAGGTACGGTCCACTATAAAATGGTTGATGCTCTCTGCCAGTGAATGAAGCTCAATTTTAATGGGACCTCTCATTCTAACTCTAGCTGCTCAGGTTGTGGTTTTATTATAATAAATAATGATGGAGATGATTTGTGGATAGGGGTGATCAATTTACATGAAGTTACAAATAATTATGTTGAGTTCAATGCTTTGTATGAAGGTCTCAAATGGTGCAATAATCTTGGTCTTAACAATATTGATATCAAAGGGGACTAAAAGTTTGTTGTTGATTCCATCATCTCAAACTATTGAGAGAATTGGAAGTTTGATCAATGGATCAAGGAAATAAAGGAGAACCTTAGTAACTTGGATTACATACTGTCACATGTATATTGAGAGGAAAACCAAGCTACTGACTTCTTGTCCAAGGTAGTGATCGACATAGAGGACATTTAGATCACAAAGTCTATTTCTATCTAGCTAGGACTTGAGGCTATCTTAGAAAATGAAAAGGAAAACTTTGTCCTCTCGGGATAAGTTTTGGGTAGAAGTAATGACAATATATATGTATACTTAGATTCAATAAAGATGTTTTTGTCTCTGCATTGATCGAGTGGTCCCAAGAAGTTGTGGATACCAATAGAATTATCTAGCATAATTTATGTACTCAATTTTTTGATACTAATGAAAAGGGAGCTATCCCCATGGTAGAAATTTTCCATATATATACAATGAGTTACACTTGATTAAGGAAAAATAAATCCTAATACAAAACCTATATGAAGATTGAATTAGATCATGACAAGTGTCCTCATCCTGTGACTTGATACAAAAACAAATGAAATAAGTAAGATTAAGTGTGCTAGAGTAGAAGGAGACTTAATAATTAATTAGATAAATATCTTTTTATTCTAACGCCCCAATTAAGTGCATTCTAAGGAGAATGTGAAACCCCTAATGATGAATACACAAAAAATAAGAAAAGGAGAAAAAAATTATGGCAAAAAATTATTTGTAAAATAGAAAAAGACATGAAAAATTTAAGAATGGAAGGATAACTCAGCTGTCCCACTTAATTTGACTACTTTCATCATAGATATTATAGGTATCCCCTTGAGTAGGAGATAAAACATATGAAAAACTAAAGTCTCCAAAACAATGTCTTGAAGGATTAGGAACATAAAGATGAACATGAAGAACACAAATAAATCACAAAGAAGTTGCAAATGACTATTAAAAAAATATTGGTATATATTCAAACTAATTAACCTCATTTGAAAACCAAGATGAAGATCAATATAAAAAAGGAAAATTTTCATCAATGACCCTACTTGAACAATGATTAAATAGCTAAATAAGAAAATAATAGAACAATCAAAGATAAAAGTGACACATCAATATACATGAGCCCCTAACAACACCACTCAACCAATGCAAAGTGTATTTCAAGTTGAAAATACAAATAGTAATAGTTTCAAGAATATTGATCAATTGAGGATAGATGATTTTCTCCACAATAAAGAATGCAAAATTTTCTCTATGGTATTTGTTTCATCTCACCAAAATGCATGGGTAACCAAGGATTACATCTGCCTAGCATATATGAACAAAAATTAGACACATGACTCATTGCAAATTGAAATCAATGAAGCATTAGCATCAAAATTATGATAAACCCCAATAATTATAGAGAGGGAGATATATGGTGTCCATTGAGATTGTATGTCATAATATATTGAAAGAAGGAGAAGAAACATTACTAGAACATGAAATAATCAAAACTAAAAAGGGTGTGCAAAAGAATAAACACATCTATAAGAGTAGACAAGGTTGTGGTTGAAAATGAACAAGGGAACACAATAAAACCTCCATGAAACTTTTGGTTTTATTTTTTTGATGATGCTAACTCCCTTGCAAGTTCTCATGAGATCAAGATGATATTCCTGAAATCCATCTCTTACCACTAGGTATATGACATTGATAGAGGTGCAAGTGAATAGAAAAGTAAATGATGTATATTATACATGATCCATTAATAAATGGTTGGTATGATGAAGAAACTAGAAGCTAGAGGATTTTCTTTGAAAAAAGGTCAAGAGGAGGAAAAATGATGAGATCATGAATTTTAAAGAGAATTTGTTCAAACTCTCTTAAGAAAAGTGTAGACACCCTAAAATTTCCCTCATGAATTTATTAATTTGTGCCTACTAAGTGTTCTTATAAGCCTTATAATTAATTAAATTAAATTATATTAAATTAATTATTATTGTCCCTCCATATAATTAATTTTAATACTAATTATATTCCCCTCTCTGCCAACATTTAATTAATTTAATTAATTACACATGTTCTGCTCCATTATCCTAAGGTTTAATTAATCAATAATTAAATGTGTCTCGCGTGGTGATCTTGTATCCCCCAACCCCTTTTTTGTGAATATGTAACATTTATATATTTTTAATAGAAATGGGACTATTCATAAAAAAATAATTTAATTAAACCAAACTTATGACTTAACACCCTCATTTCCTCTAAAATACACCAACTAATTAATCCTTGATTAATTAAGACAATTTCATCATTCCTAATCTCATTAGCCTTTTCCTCTGATTTGAAATTCCTCCACACATGTGATCCATTTTCTTCAAATTTAAAATTCACCCACTACATCTAAAAGGTGTCATGCCTCTTGTACCCACACATGTAACCACCCCACTCTTCCATTTATCCTCGTACATCCCCCACATATCTTGCATTAATTTCAAACATGCTACCCACTTGTCACCATCCCCCTTTCCTGAGGTTGTTCACTCATGTGTGAGCACACCTCATTCCCTTTGTATGATCAATTTGTCTCCCTCATGCCTTGCCACTTGTCACAAGGCTATGATTCCAATCCACCTCATCTCCTCACACTCAATCTCAAACCTTCATTAACTCTAAATCCTAAGCATTCATTTCCTCTTCAAATCCTATAAATTGGAGCCTTGTCCTCCCACCAAATAATCCACTTTCATGCCAATATTATTATTACCAATTGCATTTAGGAATCCATATTTGTATTAATGTCATCATGTCATTTTTAATCCATTATAGACATATTTAACTATTACCATCAGCCATCTTTAAGCCTCATACCATATTTATTGTTGTGTTGAAACTTAAAGAGAATTCCACATTTAAACATATCAAATAGACCCAATCAAATGGAGTAGGGTGCCTTCATTTCTGCTCATTCAGATCCGTGAGGTGATATGTTGGTTTTTTTGTAGAGTTTTAATATTAATAACAAGCATTAATTGTTAGCATATTTTTATCATGTACATTTTGGCACACCCCATGGGACTCACATCCCTTTGAATTTGATAAGAAATTGAGTTTTTTTGAAAGTACACATACAAAACTATAGATCGATGTGTTTGTCTTGCATCATAGTCTACACTTTTTTGTGTCTCTATCCTAGACCAACGTCTCCACCTAGTTACTAACTTGGTGTTTTGTGTTTAGAAGAGTCCACTTGTTCTCGTTATTTCCTGATTTATCTAACTAATTTTCTAAAAAAGACATTATTCTTCTAACTTGTTAGTTGACTGTGTTTTTTCAAATTCTAGTTTGGTGTCTCCATTTGCAGGCCACTGTTTGTATTCCTCATTGTATGCATTTTCCAACTCACATCTCTGGTAGTATAAAAGTGTTCTCTTTAGTTAGTATTTTTTGGTATTTCACTTTTAGGAAAGATAAAATAAATCAAATTCATCATAAAATTACAAAGAAATGTTAGATGCTATTTTGTTTTCTATTTTCACATTAGTTGTTTTTCAATTTTTCTTAGATTGGTGTCTTCAACTATGAATCCTCACATGTTTGTTTGTTACTATCTATTCCCGCACATCGACGTCACTGACTATGCTTAGGGTTCTTTATTTTATGCTAACATTAACAAATATGTACAATTTACTATGACCGTCCAAGATAAAAAATTAAGACTACTAACCATGGTTTTGCAATGATTTGTTAGCTTAGATTTCATTTCAAGTGTCTTATTTAATCTAGTGGCATTATAGTAGTATAAAGGGATTGATGAACCAAGTGTTTTATGTGTCTTGATGATTTACAAGAGGCACATTCCTTGTAAAATTCTTCTTTTATTTAGTTTAGGCTAGAACCCTAAAAAGATAAAATGAGAGTATCCTCTCCCTTTCCTTCTAATAGATCTTGGATGTAAGATAAATCATGTTTATTTTTTTTTAGAGGATCTAACCTAGGGAAAAAATACTCACCCAAGGGAATGAACCAAAGTGGGACTTTCCTTTAGCCTATTATATAAATGAGGTTAACATGAACAACAACACTTCTCAATGAATATTACTATGTCAATAATTCCTCTAGTATCAGAATTTGTGTGAGATTTGTCAAACTTCTTGTTCCTATAAGGAACATTATAAGGGATAGGATAGACTCTTAAGTGAGTCACTGTCAAATGTGTAGACACTGTGAGCCCCAAATTGTGACTAAAATCCTAGGATTAGTATCCACCTTATTTAGCCTTGGTGTGGAAATTTATATGCAAAGGGATTATGTTGTCCTTTGAAGTTCTCACCATTTGTACTCCCTTAGATAAGAGTTAGCTATCCTTATCTTTTCATAAGCTATTTATAGCTTTTCAAAGAGAGGGTAGTTTCCAACCGGATGAGAGTACCATAGCTCTCATGATCTTCACATAAAAATATTGCAAAAAACCCCCTAAAAAGGGTTGAGCTTTGGAGTTAGATGAAACATCAAGCTATGGGCATGATTCATGTCACATTGTAATCCAATTCGACCTTATGTAGAAAGATAAGTGTTTGTATGATTGTGATAGACCTATGTAAATATTGGGCTTTGAGGAGCCTTGATTTTTTGATTTTTTAATTTTTTATCTAGCATGTCTTATTGCCACAAAATTGATCCTACAAACCAATCAAACATAGTGAAAATCCAAGCCAAAATAGAAAAATATTAAAAATTATAAAAACTATCCTTTAGTGTCTATGTCTATTGTTTGACATATACACTTTTCAATGTTTGCGCCTGACAAATGACATCTGAGCCTTATTGGAATATAACTACTTTGTTAGAAAATAAAAAAATTGTCCTTTTTCATGTGTCTTTTGTTTGGCATCTACACTTTTCAGCACTTGCATCTAAAAATTGGTGCATGCACCTCAATAGACTGTATTATTCCCGTAAAAAGCTAAACAAAATTCATTTGGAATTTGCATCTTCTATTCAATGTCTGCACTTTTTAGCACCTTCATCTGACAACTGACATTTGCACATTGTCATAACCAACAACCTTTTTTCATATATTAGGAACATCAACTATCATAATATTCAATTGACCTATTTATGATCTCTGTGGCCTAACCCAATGACACCTAATACATCATCCCTAGAAAATTTGATGATTCCATTTTAACCAACTTCATCATCCACTCAATCTCCATTCATACATCCCTTATATTGACTTTAACCATTATCCTATCTTTCAATCAGATCCACAATACCCTAATCTGCTTAAACCAAACCATCCACAAACCATTCTTAATCATTTCATAAAACATCAATCAAATCATATTTTAATCCCACACTTTGGACATAGGAGCATAATCAAATTTTATAAAATTAATAAAACAACCAACTAATAATCAGTATTCATCTATATAATACAATAAATAAATCCTCTAATGATCAACCCAAATCCCTAAGGGAAAGAATTTTCTAAGCTTGAGCTAGGATCTTTATCTTTATTTAATCTCTAGCCAAATATAGTGCTTAAGAAATTTCCTATCATAAGTAGTGTTTTTAGCTACCCTTATAGAATTTGGATTAGTTATCGAGTGCCTACAAGAAGTTGAGTCCCACTTTTGGGCAAAAAGTGGAAGTGCTTGTTGGGATTATGGAAAGTTGAGTTACTGAGAGGGGAGGGGTGAATCAGGAACACTAAAACCTTTTAATCTCAATCCACAAGATAATAGCCTTCATAAACCAACTGTCATATTCACAATACCCATTCATTTATGAACATAACTAAAATGTAAAATATATCTAATCTATCAAATAAGCATTCATGAAACTTCACACATTCGACACAAAGAATTTGGTATCGCAAAAACCCTTGTTAGAAGGTAAAAATTACGGTGCAGATGGTACCTGTGTGTGTGAAAATTGTACCTGATCTGTAGACAGAACACTTCAGTAAAACATTAGAGGTTAGCAATAATCAAAATCGTGCAAAATTGAAATCTAATTTAACCAAGTGATTTACTGCCTTCTAGTAGGTGCGAGATTAATGTTCTTAGATTGTTATCAAGATTAGTGACCTAGATGACACCTAAATGAAGGATTTGAATGCAATTGATCTAGATATGAATTGAATGCAATTAATCTATATTTTTGATATTTTCTATGCAATGATATGAAAACTTGATATGGAATCTATGCTAATATGGAAATTGATATGCAATGCTAATCTAGAAATGATATGATATGAGAATTAAGATTCTAACAATAATATGAAAGCAATGAATTTGAAATTGATCTCACAACAATGTTGATTCACAATAAGCTTTGATTCTCCAAATTCCAATTCTTCAAAATAGTTGTGCAATTCGTAGATGACTTTGGCAAAGTAAGTTTGTAAAATTATGAGATTCTGTGGATGCAAATTTGAGAGATGATTGAGAGATTTGATGCAAATTCGAGAGATGAATTATGAAGAGCTGAGCCTTGTTTTTATAGAAATTCAAGGCTTTGGAGGTGCATGGGAAAAAGCCATAATTCACTCAAATAACTCAGGTTGATTTTTGAGTTATTTGATAATAAAGATAATTAAGTCACAAAAATCATGCAAAAGTAGAGATTAACTCAAAATAGAGTTTAGTTTTAATTGATAATTGATAGTTGTTTGCTTTTGTGATTGTGCATGTTTTATTTATGAATTAATTTAATAATAAAGTGATTTATACTCAACTTAACTGCTTTTAAAAATAAAACAATTGATTTATGGGTTAATCAATTATTTAATCAAACTTTTATTAAAAACTATATTATTAAATAATGACAATTTGCTTTAATTAATTAAATAAGAATTTAATCAATTATTCATATGATATTAGATTTATTGTCAAAATTAAATAATATAATTAATAATAGATAGAATTAAATTTAATTACACAATTAAGTGGCAAATATTAAATCTAATTAATTAAATATGAAAATATTCAATTAATCAAACTTTAGGATAAATGTGATTTATTGCCAAATAATTATAAAATTAAAGATAATTATGATGATTAGGAATATTACTAGGAATATTCCCCGATGCAGAATTTAAGATAATCAATTATGATTCGATGATGTTTAGATGTGCCTTAGGTTAGGACTTTGATGTCGATTTTGTTCGATTTGATGATGTTTAGAGATTAATGAACTTATAGCCCATTTTTGGGGTATTACAGTACCTAGAAAGCTTCACTAACTGTAGTAATATAGTTGTATATTAAAGCATACAAATTTAATCACTTTGAATGATCTTACCCTATTAGGAGTAACATATAAGATTGGTTAAGATCTACCTTGTTAAAGGATTTAGCAACACTCATTAAGTGTGCACTCGGTTAAGAGATTTTACAATGAGACAGTTAAGTCTACTTTATTAAGAGATTCCTTCTAAAATTGTTAGAAAGTAACAACATAAATGATCTGGATGTTGAAACTTACTTTGTAGAATATCAAATGTGCTTAGCCCTTATCTGAAATCACCTTTTTTGTGATAGATATCAATAATGTCTCTTCAAATTAGTTCTCGGTAGCCTCTTTTCTTCTTATGATATAACCCTTAATACTCATTCAATACTTGGCATCATAACCCTATCTAATCTTCAGATGTCTCCTATAGGCGGCTACTTCTTATCATTATTTTTAACATCTGTCATCTTGGCAATCCTTAAATCATAGTGATTTAGACCTAATTAGGGTTATAGAAACATCTAGAAAACTTTGATCAATGATCCATATGAATAACTTAATAAAAAATTCATCAGGATCATCAACATTCCATTTGAAATCTCCAAGAAATCTTTACCTCGATTTATGTAAAGCATTTTGTAGTTCAGTAAAAACCATTTGCCTTGTTTTTAGTGTCATTACAAAATTTTATGTGGATCCTGCATTGCGCGGTAAACACTATATCTATGCCTCAGTAAATATACTATTGTTTGGTAATCAGGTATACTCGATTATCATTGTACTCGATGTCCTCGGTAATCATGTGGCTCAGTGTAGATGCTCAGTCAAGTCTATTCTTAGTTCTCATATCAGTCTCCTTATTTCTCTGCTCAGTTACTATTCTTGGTACTTTGACCGACCTATCTATTTGCTTTCCTTTATCAATTATATGTGTAGCACTAATGAAAACACTTAATTCAATTAGATGTAACATTCTCCCCCTTTGGTATTAGTGAAAAAAACACATATGTATGCCATTTTTCAAAAACTTATAAGCTTCAAAACTTGTAAACTTGTAAATTCCCCCTGTCAATATACACTCAGTAAAATACATACTATATGCTATACATATGATTCTCCCTTTTTTGACAGTAATGCCAAAAAGTATGTATTTATAGCTTATCAAAAATATTTTATGGGTTTTCTGTAATTTTTCCATGAGGATTTGCCATTTCTCCTTTAGAATTTCTAGTGCAATTTTTTCTATGCCTACTTGTGCATGCATATAAAAAATATGATAAACTATAGATAGCTCGAGGTGGTAATCAATTCTTTTGCCTTCTTTACATGCATCTGCATCACGTCAATGTGTGGTAATAACTTAGCCTATAGCTCAGTTATTTGATCTCTTATTCGGTCTTCTTCTTACATCAAATCATGTCACGTCCCCTGAATATGTTTCACAGTTGAATAAAGCAATTGAAATGCATGGGGTTCAATGATGAGACTGTCTGCACTCTTCTTCACCTCTTCATCCAATTTCTTTAATTGATCATGAATATCTGTAGTAAAAGAATCTAAATTGCATAATTTTTGTAATACAATAATGATTTTCTGAATTATACCTTCAATATCAGTTACTGCTTGAGAAAGTTTGACTTTATCTATTTCTACTTCTTGGATGATCTTCTCGATAACTTTGTATTCAATCTTCTTTTCAACTCTTTCTTCTATCTTCTTTTTTGCATCTGTGTCGGGTGCATTGATCTTTCTGGTTAAAATAGAAAGTTGGTCAATGATATGTGTTCTCTCATCAATATTGACATTTGGTACAAATTGCATCAATATTTATTTTACATCTTCAAACACCTATTTTTTCTTATTTTATTGCCTCAACTTCTCTTGAGCTACTTTCTTGGTGCATAGCTCTCTGTATTTTCTAAGAGCTTCGGGGTCCAATGTCCTCAGGTCACAATTAGGTATTTCAATGATCTCATCAAGTGTGATTGGACCTTTACTTGCATGTTTCTTTCTTTTCTTCTCCTTCTTTCTTGAGTATGGTGATTGATTAAGTGGAACTGGAGCTTGTTGATCCTGGTGTATCTTTGGTGGCTCGGTAGACACATTTTATTCCTTATCCCGCCCCTTAGAAATTATCTTAGTCTGAGGTCCTAAAGGCTTGTGGCCTTGTGCTTATAGTAGAATCATCTACTTTATTTGCATTTTCATCTCTTTGGTTATGCACCTCTACATTCGTGGTCTCAGCGGTCTCTTCATCTTTTGTAGAATCACCACAATGCTCGGTGGCTTTTCCTGCTTCATCATTTGTGTCATCAACTGTAGCTTTTTCTTACTCAGGTGGTATAGTCTCTATTGCCTCAGTTTCTTCAGGTTGATTATCAATAATATAATTAAATAAATTCAAAGAATCTATATATTGCACCTTTTATGTTTGTTGCTCAGCAATTGTATCAATTATTTATACAAGAAGAGGTGTATCACCTGATATGTGTACTCTAGCTACTTTGGTAAGTTGTGATTCTTCTTGATTCTCGATAGCAACAATAATATCTTCATCATCCTTTGCTTCCTCATCAGGGTCTCCTTCTTTAATATCTTCTATGAGTAATTCTTCTTCCCCTATTTTCTTCAACATCTCAGGAATATCTTCCATTATTGTTTGTGCAGCAGATAAGAAATCTTCAACATCATCTATTGTTTGTTATTTTGGCTTCTCGATGTCTAAGATGTGAATAGGTTCTTCAGGTGGTCCTTGTGTTATGCCAAAATCAAAATCTATTTGCACTCCTTTGTTAGATTTGACAAACGCAAATCATCCCAAGAACACCTGCATGCAAGACTGTCACAAATAAGAAGCAAAAAGACAGAAAGCTATGGCGGCCAAAAGGCCAGAGACTGCAAAACCATGTTGCAAGAAAATAATCTTCTATTAACAATGATGAAAATAATACAATCTCTTTTTTGAAATGAAAGAAGTGAATCCTTATAAAAGGAAACACGAAACCCTAAAGGCTAAAACCCTAAACAATTATAAAGCGCCTAAGTGAAACTTAAGCCTAGAGTATGATAAACTAATAATTAAATGATTTAATTATTAGCTAACATAAGACTACTCTAACACCCCCCCTTAAGTGTAACTTAGGGAGAAGCAAAAAAAGCTAAACTACTGCAGAACGCAGGAAAGATGGGTCCCGGCAACTAGGCCTGATCAGGTACCCAAACATAAAGCAAAAGATGTCCCAGAGAAAGGAACAAGAAGAGAGCAAGAAACTCCTCTGAAGCATGTCTGAAAACTCTGTCAGAAGATACTGCTGGAACCCCCACTGAAGTGCATGACCAGGTAGAGAAGACAAGTGTCTGAAGAGCTGATCAATCGAACCAGGAAGCAATAGAACCAACAGGTGAACCCCCCCCATAATGATGAACTGGGAGAGGTGACAGGAACACTGAAATGCAGTACCAGAAACAGCTGCAGAAGAAGAACCAGGAACACCAACAGTGCAATAGAAGCACACACACAGGATAAAGGGCGGTGTCATAGACACAGTCTACATGGGCTAATGTCGTGGAAGGTACGCTCACTTGACAAGAGTGGATGCGCCTATAGTGGCAAATGCATCAGAATCCCCCCATGGCACTTTATAACTGAGTGCGAATACTAAAACTGAACCATGTGAAAAAGATCCCAGAAATGCAGAAGAGGGCACTTTATCTCAGTGCGTTTACAGAACAAAGATACATCAGAAAGAGCATGCAAGCTCAGAAGTCAGAAAGAAGAGTGCACTAAGAAACCAGAAGAAGAGATCCCCGGACCTGTAGAATCAAGCACACCACCAGAGGGCATAAACTGCATAACTCGGAGGAGTGAAAACCTGGAGCAGAAGCTGGAAGAAATACCTCTGCCACTGAATGGTACACAGAATCAGCTTTCCGACGATATCTCGTTTGCCGAAAAGGATTCCGGATGAGCCAGATATGACTCCCGGAAGGCAAAAAGAGACATCAGACTTCAACAGCAAAAAACACTATGAAACCGTGGAACCAAAAACCCTAACCTCCATCATCGGAAAGATCTCAGAAAGAGCTTTCCAGCGATATAAAGAAGTCAGAAAAAGACCCCCGTATGCTCCCTGTAGAGCGAAAAAGCCGTCAAGGGGTCAAAAAAGCTCCAAAGAAAATTTAAAGCCCCTGGGGCTAGAAAAAAAAGGAGCCCCTGGGCGCATGGCGAGCGCAGGGGGCTAAAACCCCGAGCCTCTGGTCCCCCATAGGACCATCGCTGGGCATAGATAAGCCCGCGGGCTTAAACACCCGGCCGGGCGGCCCAAGCGGCGGCGCAGTCGGCGGAGCGGCGGTGGGCCGGGCGGAGCGGGGCCGGAGCCGCAGAGCGGAGCAGGGCCCGCGGAGGGCGACGGAGCGGGGCCGGAGCCCGCAGAGTGGGAGCGGGGGGCCGCGGAGGGGCGGCGGAGCGGTGGCGGAGCCGGGGTGTGGGCGGTAGCTGGGGCGAGCCCGCGGGTGGCGCGGTGGCGGGGGGCCCGTGGCTGCTAGCAGTGGCGGGGGCCGCGGGGCTGCGGTGGGCCGCTCGGGCGGTGGCCGCGGCTGCGGTTGCTGCTGGGCGGCGCGGGGGTGGCCGCTGGGCGGCGCCCCCAAAATATATATATTTTTTAAAAAAAAATTGCCGTTTGTACCCACCTCGGAGTGCGTGCCAGGGTCGTACGGCCCTGGTATGCAAATTTTTTTTGCCTCAGATGCCACTGTGTCCAAAATGGACAAGTTTTATATGGATTTAGGGGTTCTTGGGGCCTTCCGGACACAATGGTGGTGTCTGTTTTTGCCCAAAGTGAGCCAAATTTTGGCTCCCCCCCAGATCCACAAAAAAAAACTTCTGAAACCCTTGAAAACCTTCTGCTTCTGGCACGCTTCAACGAAATTCAAACAGCGAACAACAGGAGAGCTCTGATACCATGTTAGATTTGACAAACGCAAATCATCCCAAGAACACCTGCATGCAAGACTGTCACAAAGAAGGAAGCAAAAAGATGTTAGATTTGACAAACGCAAATCATCCCAAGAACACCTGCATGCAAGACTGTCACAAAGAAGAAGCAAAAAGATAGAAAGCTATGGCGGCCAAAAGGCCAGAGACTGCAAAACCATGTTGCAAGAAAATAATCTTCTATTAACAATGATGAAAATAATACAATCTCTTTATTGAAATGAAAGAAGTGAATCCTTATAAAAGGAAACACGAAACCCTAAAGGCTAAAACCCTAAAGAATTATAAAGCGCCTAAGTGAAACTTAAGCCTAGAGTATGATAAACTAATAATTAAATGATTTAATTATTAGCTAACATAAGACTACTCTAACATCCTTTTCCTTTGACTGGTACCAATTTCTCAGTGTAGTTTGCTTGGTTTCATTCTTCAAATTAAGAATGTTAGTCCACATTTATGTACTTTCTTCATCAACTTCCTTCAATTTCCCTTTCTGTATATTTAGTGCCCTTGATTTCATTAAAAATTTATTTTCATATGTTTGCATTGTAGAATCAATGTTTGGAATTGATAAACCAGGCACGGTTAGAATTAGGGACCTCCATCTCATCTTTTCTTGATGTTTAAAGCATAGGTCCATCTGGCTGAAATTTTATTGTGCAATTCTTCAAGAATTATATGTGAAAAACTCAATGGTACTCTTTTAAATTTATACATCATATCAATGATATCCTCTTCAAGTTTATCTTGGTCTTCTCTTCTTAGGCTTGAATATCTTTGAATCTTAGGATAACTTAATCCTCATCTTTCTCTTATTCCATTTGAAATTTCATCAATTGTTTGAGGTTTTTTATTGACTAGAACTCTAAATTGACTATTTTTCTCTTCCTCTGAGTCAATATCATCCTTGTTTCTGATGAGTCTTCTTCTCTTCTTAGGTTCTAGTAGGCTTGATAGAAGCTTGTGTACTTCGTTCTTCTTCTGATAAGTTTTGGTTAGTGCATGCCTTGTAATCTTAGAAACTCCTCTTCTTTGAGGTGAAGTGATAACTGTAGTTGACCTTGTCCTTTCTCATGTTGATGGATCAACTTGTTTTATTTTACCTTTCACTGCCTTCGGTGCCTCCGCCTGCTCTTATTTTTCTAACTTGGATTCTTCTTCTTCATCTTCAACTGATCTCTACTCCTCGGTTGCTTCTTCAACTGACCTCTCTACTTCTTCTTTAACATCACCAAATTGTTTCTTTGATGTTCCTACCATTTTATGTGATTTCCTTCCAATCTTTTCTCTAACTAATTCCATTTTTATTCTCTTCTTGGCCTCTTCATATGTGCCAAACCTAGTAGCCTTCGAGTCTTTAGGTTCTCCTAATAGTGACTCTATTGACCTAGTAGCTCGGTCAATGTCCACTTCATACTCCATCGGTGGTAGCCATGCAGTTCTTAGTTCACAACTGCCTTGACTAGTGTAGTGTTCGTATCCACTAAGAAACATACAACCATTCTTATATTTTTCAACAAGTTGTGTTGGGATTCTATATCTCTTATGCATTCTATCCTTAGACTTACTAAAATATTCATCCATAATGGGTTCAAAATTATTGTCTAGATTATTAATGAATTCACCGGTTTGGAAAATGATGGTTTATCCACATCCTATTCTATGTTACCGATCGAGGGAATGAGTTCTACAAGTAGAAAAATATATACATACCAATAATGATCCAAAATTGCATGTGTTAGACTTTGAAACTTAGATTGTCCTCATATTCTCCTCCAGTTGACTCAACATAAGTTTAACTAGGTCAAGTTGTAGACCTTTCTTCACAATCTTTTATGCAATATCTACAACTCTTCATGGAACATTGTTTGATTTGTTGGATTGAAATATATTATATGCAATCAAATATGCACCGAATCTAGTCTCTAGGTCATCAATGGTATTTATTTTCATTCCTCTACTGTCCCACTCTACTCCAGTCAGCTTCCCAATTTTGTTCTTCGGTGGATGCCTTAGGGATTTGGATTTGTCACATACTGGGTACCCTGCAATCATGTGAATCACATCCTTAGTTATTTTTACAAGCTCATCTAGCCACATCTTTCTATCATGAACTTGGCTTAGAATGATCCCTATCTATTCGAGTCTTGAACTCCTTCGGGAAATGTAGTGTGTTGATTAAAACCTTTTACCTCCAAATACTTGTCTTCATCCTTCAACTTTCCATCCTTTCATAGTTCCTCATAGGTGGATTGGATCTCACAATCCCCTATCTCTTTTATTTTGTAGTGAATATATGAACTGATGTATTTAACCAACAAAACCCCAGGTAATATTGATGAAAACACACCTTTATCATCGATCTCTGCTGCAATCTCTGGATGTAACTTGTAATTGGGTTCTTCATTATGATGATTTCTTGATCAATGTAACTTTCCTTTCCTTGCCAAACTTAGATTGTGTGGATTTCTATGTAGATACCATTGTTGTCGATAAGTTAGGGTTTTGAGAAATATATGTTTAAGTCACTCAGTTACGCTTCAAACCTTCCTTAATAGCCTTCAATCATTTCAGAAAACTCACAAATCATTGTATCTGCTTGGAATCTGGTTGCTTGATATTTGCTCTATTTTTCTCTAGTTCTCTCTTCGAATGCAATGTGAATAATGAATTGGTTCATCATGTATTTATACCCAAAAAAACTTTTCAACATAAGTATGGTGCAATAAATGCCTTACCAACCACTACTTGGTCAATGAACAATCACTCAATTTTCTCCATTCAATCCACTAAGTTGATACAATCTTTAACTACACAGCTTGGTTACCTTACCACTTTCATCGAATGACAATCACTTACTCGGTCTAGCTTTACCGACTATGCTCACTTCAAGTTAATAACATATAATAATATAGTGCATCTTAATTCATGCTGATATGGTATACATGCAAATAGATATAAGGAACTACTATAAGATATAATTGATTAAGATTTAGTTGCCATACTTACTTGATTGCGACTTAAGTAGAAGTGGTGGGAATTACCTAATCCATTGGATGAGGTGTCACCAATTGTTGAGCTTGTTTTTCCATTTATTTTGTTGTTCTTCTCCACATTTGGTTCATTTCCTTCTGATTCTATTAATGGTATTTTTATTCATATCTTCATTTGGTTCTGGTGCTCAATTTCTAAAGTCTCTTCTTAAGTGAACGAACATATGATATTGTAGACATGCCATTCCAAAATTCATCCAATTTCTAGATCTCCCTCTCAAGTGTAGTCTCATACAATTTGCAGCTATATGACCATATCTTCCATAGGAAACACAATTAACCCATGTGTTTTAATCTTAAGTATAAGAGTTACCTTGTCTTCTTGGTTGATATGTATTGTTTTGTCTCTTTGGTTTCCAAACTAGTTTCAACTATGCCTTACATTCTTGTGACATATGACCATGGTTGTTGCAAGTACAAAAAATGACTATCCATGTAGTGCCTCTTAGGTTACTTGTTTGTCTTTGATCTACATTCAAATGCTTGATGTCCATATTTGTTGCAATTGTATCTATAACCATCAAATTAGGAATAGTATTGGGAGTACCTTTAGCTTTACTGACTTTACTCTTGCAGACTTTTGTTGTATGACCTAGTTTCCCACAGTGATATCATGAGGGCTTATTTGGTCTTGGATTTGCATAGACATTACTTTTCTCTTCTTGTGTTGATGAGTCTCCATACTCAGTAGATCCTAATCCAGTGGGTGTTGTCTAGTCTCCTTTGACTCCTTAAGAATTCATCCATCTTTTTTGGTGCTTTCCTCAACTTTCTTCATTAATTTATTGTTTTTTTTGTTGCATCTTCAATTCATTTTTTAGTCTTTCATTTTATTCCCTTAATTCACCAATGTCTTCCAATTTCCTATCAAGCTCATTGTTCACCCTGTTAACTTCTTGACTCATGATAACCATCTAATTAGCAATTTCAAAGTGATGCTCAGTCAGGCTTAGTATTTATGATTCATTTTCTTCTAGTTTTTTAGTCATTTGTATTCTATCTTCAACAACCATGTTTCTCTCTTGTTCAGCTTGTCTTGTACTAGTCATACTTCAATCATTCTCACCCATTTGTGTTTCTTGTCCAATTTGTAGTGCTTTCAACTGCTCGGTGAGGTGTTGATTATTTTTTGACAGATCTGAAATTTTTGCTTCAGATGCATCAGATTACACTTCTAGATCCTTCTGATAATTCCTCAATCTCCTCTTCCTGATACCGAGTGTCATTTTGTCAAAATGATAATTTTTTCCTCTTTCTCAATGACTCTCATATTTTCTTTGATATCTTTGAGTTGTTCTAGGGTAATCTGCAATTCCAATTTCTAATTTTCAATTATCTTATCAAGATTGTACCTTTCCATCTCTATGGATCTTTCCTCTTCATTGATTTAACTTCTTTAACAAGAGAACAAACTCTAATACCAATTTTTGGATAATGGAAAGGTGAGTTACTGAGAGGGGAGGGGTGAATCAGTAACCCTAATTTTTTTAATTCCCAATCCCACACGATAATACCCTTCATAAACTGACTGTCATATTCATAATACCCATTCATTCATGAACATAACTGAAATGTAAAATGTATCTAATCTATCAAATAAGCATTCATGAAACTTCACATATTTGACACAAAGATTTTGGTATTGTAGAAACCCTTGTTAGAAGTAAAAACTAAGGTGAGGATGGTACCCCACAAAGATTCAATAACCTATAGTAATAAAGGTTGCATGTTAAAGCATACAAATTTGATCACTTATGATGATCTTACCCTATTAGGAGTAACATATAAGATTGGTTAAGATCTACCTTGTTAAAGGATTCATCAACACTCATTAAGTGTGCACTTGGTTAAGATATTTTACAATGAGATGGTTAAATCTACTCTGTTAGGAGATTCCTACTACAATTGTTAGAAAGTAACAACATAAATGATCTAGATGTCACAACTTACTTTGCAAAATATCAGATCTTCTCAGCCCCTTATCTGAAACCACCTTTTTGTGATAGATATGAACAATGTCTCCTTAAATTACTGCTCAGTAGCCTTTGGTCTACTTTTAATTTAACCCTTAATAATTATCCAATACTTAGCATCATAACCCTATCTAATCTTCAGATTCTCTTGTAGGAAGCTACTTCTTATCATTATTCTTAAAATCTGTCATTTTGGAAATCCTTAAATCATAGTGATTTAGACCTAATTAGGGTTATAGAAACATTTAGAAAACTTTGATCAATAATCTATATGAATAACCTAATAAAAAATGCATAGGGATCATCACCAATCTATTTGAAATCTCCAAGAAATCTTTACCTCGATTTATGTAAACCATTTTCTAGTTCGGTAAAAAACCGTTTGCCTTATTTTCAGTGTCATTATAAAATTTTATGTGGATCTTGCATTGCTTGTTAAACACTATAACTCTACCTCGGTAACTCATGTGGCTCAGTGTAGATGCTTAGTCAAGTCTGTGCTCGGTTCTCATACCATTCTCCTTATTACTCTGCTCGGTTACTATACTTAGTACTTTGACCGACCTATTTGTTTTCTTTTCTTTACCAATTATATGTGTGGTACTAATGACAACACTTAATGTAAGTAGGTGTAATAGTGCTTTCCTTGATTTTCAAAATTTCTCTCGGTTGATGTAGAAATTTGAGAAAACTATAGATTGAATCTCAAAAAGATTTAGTAATAGAAAATGTAGTGCTAGGAGTCTAATTTTCAAATATGTAATTTATTCCAATACTCCCATGGTATAAATTGATTTTTAGTAGGCATGTGTAAAAACCACTTTTTCAAAATAAATAAAATAAGATAAATCAAATTAATCATAAAAATACAAAAAAAGCTAGATGTTATTTTGTTTTCTGTTTTCATATTAGTTGTTTCCAATTTAATTTAGATTGGTGTCTTCAACTATGAAACCTCACATATTTTTTTTACCATCTATGCCTACACATCGACGTCTCTTCCTATTCTTAGGGTTCTTTATTTTCTTCTAACATTAACAAATATGTGCAACTTCCTACAATCATCCAAGATAAAAAACTAAGAATACTAACTATGTTTTTGCAATGATTTGTTAGCTTAGATTTCATTTCAAGTGTCTTCTTTAATCTAGTGGCATTATAGTAGGATAAAGGAATTTATGAACCAAGTGTTTTATGTGCCTTGAGGATTCTACAAGAGGTACATTCCTTGCAAAATTCTTTTTTTTTAATAGTTTAGGCTAGAACCCTAAAATGATAAAATGAGAGTATCCTCTCCCTTTGCCTTCTAACAAATCTTGGGTGTAAGAGAAATCACATTTATATTTTTCTTTAGAGGGTCCTACTTGGGGAAAAAGTACTCACCCTAGGGAATGACCCAAAGTGAGACTTTACTTTAGCCTTCTATATAAATAAACACACACACCACAAAAGAGAGACACCAACAAATTTTCTCTCCATTATCCTCAATGAAATGACATTACAATATCAACAAAAATAGCATGCTACAACCACATGGCATTTTCATTACAAAATTTGCAAGACAGAGCCACAATCTATACTTGTGGAACTAAACACTAAAATCCCCCTTTTTCCTATATAAGTAGCATAAATAATTTCCTTAGAATATTTTGGAAAGTGAAATTTTCCCCAATTTGGCAGCCAACGGTTCAATTTCTTTCCTTAAGTGAATTTTCTCTCTTTTTCACTTGTATTGAAACTAGAGTCTTGAAGGCACAACTTTCGAAAACCATAAATTGTGAACCATTGAGTTGATTTTCTATGATAACCCCATTTAAAAAATGGCATGAAGTGATATATGCCTAAAGGTTTGCAAAACACTAATTCATCAAAGTTTGACCCCTTTTTGGAGCCTCTAAAGTCTTCAAAACCGAGTTCAAAGTTTTTGTACCACCCCACCAAAATAAAAAATGCAATAACTTCAAAACCAGACTTGATCTTGCCATGAAACTTCATTGATGGGCTAATAAATCCAAAATAAAACTCTAGGGAAGAAAATGGAAAGATTTGTGCTCAAATGAAACAACCTACTAAAAATAGTAATCCTATCCAAAGATAGCCCTTATTGAAACTAGACAATATTTTTGGTTGATGTAAGATTGCTCTTACACCCTAGATGCTTCTGCATCAACTTCTCAATGAATAGTACCATGTCCATAATTACCATTGAATCTGCATTCATGTGAGATATGTCAAACCCCTTGTTCCTATTAGGATGATTATAAAGGACAAAATAGGCTCTTAAGTGACTCACTACTAAACATGCAGATACTATGAACCCCAAATTATGACTAAAAGCCTAGGATTAGTAGCCACATTATTTAGCC
>BSBK01012829.1:0-7500 GCA_027943335.1 Chamaecyparis obtusa
TAGTCATCTGTCCTAACTTTTCTATTTATACTAGAAAATAACATGACATGTTATTCTTTATGTGAAGTGTAATCATTCACATAGGAATCTTTAGATTATTTCTCCAATTTCATCTTCTTTGATATGTTATAATAACTATGTTCAATTTATGATTTATGTATATAATTATCTTCTTCTTTTTTTTTTTTGGGGGGGGGGTGGGGGGGCCGGGGGGGGGTAGAAGCCTAATATATATATTTTTGATTAAGTAAAATAGGTTTTATAGGGTGCCTGAAACCCACAACAAAGTAATTAAAAAGACATAAATGAGATCAGTTCATAGCTAATCTTTTTGCAAACCAAAGGACAAACCATAGAAAGGCCAGACATGAAACAACCACAAAAAAGAAAGACAGAATAGAGCAAAATGATAGGCACTGGAAAGCAAGTTAAACTAGACTCCTGAGCATGACAACATCATTGCTTTCGAGAGCCTCCATCAATACTGCTGCCTCTTTAACATTCTGGATGTCTTGGGAGGCGTGGGAGCCTTCCTTCTCCTTGTTTTTCTTTATTCTAGCTTTGGTTCTTTTACTTGGGCCCTCACTTGGCTTCTTCTTCCCTTCCTCTATAGTCTTCTTATCAACCCTACTATCCATTTTTTCTTCCATTTTTTTGATTAGAAACTTTATGTTGTCATTGGAAGCTTTAAGAATGTTGAAATTTTTCTCGGCAATACCCTTAAGGGTTTCCTCTAGAATGATCATTTTTTATTCCAAGTACTGAACCCTTGCCTCTAGGCTTTGCTTTTGATTTGTGGTCTTACAATCCTTGTCATCAGTACTCTGAATTTTTTCTTTGAGGTCTAATAGTAATAAAGTTTTGCAATCACAGCATATAAAAATCCATTTTAAAGCCATATATGTTCTTGAGATATTTGAACAAGATGGCCAACTATGGAAGATGTGATCAAGAAATAAAAGATCCAAAATCATAAACTTGACATGGAATAAAATATATCTATGGAACTAGGATTCTTTTTCTTCTACACAAAATTTGAACATACTAACATAATAATCTCCTTCCTCCATGGCCTCTGGTTTATTGGAAAATTCACCCTACCCTGCCTAATTTTGTTCATTGAGCTCCTTATTCTGTGGCCTTTGGTTTCTACTGAAATTATCCATTGCCTTATTTTCCTTAGCTTGATCATGAACCACTTATCAAAATGGCACATTAAGGTCAAGAAAGTCTTCAAAATGTCCAACATCATGGTTATGATCCAACAAGCAAGTAGAGCGCTCATCTTTTCTTTCAAATCCAATGAGAAGTGTCTGGCCCCAATTACTTCTAGTATCTGTAAACAATAACATGAAAAAATCTAAAATCTTGCTCATGGAGAGTAATCTTAATGATGTCATACAAAAATACATATGTATAACAACTTAGATGAAAATGAAAAGGAAAAATTTGATCGATATAACCCTGTTCTCTCCACAGGTCATACTTATGAACAAAAAGGAGTGTATTGCTAGAAGAAACCCATCTTTAACCTCCTTTCTGGTTATTAATTATAGCATATCAAATGGATGAAGTAGGTCTAGGGAATTTGAAAGGAAAACTGACAAGACTTTTGATAGAAGGATCAGACGCCTTGCCTATGAATAAAACACTTCAAAACTAATTACCCTTTTGATGCTTTTATAGTATTGTGGGCAGTGAATGTAGAAAATTTGATTCAAGGCATCATCTGAAATATCCTCTCTGAAAGGAAATTCATCTTCTCCGGGAGGAATGAAAACTCTGTAGTTGTGTTAGGCCAATTTTCTGTCATTGCAAATCTTGTGAAAATGGCCTATTTTCCTTGCAAGTGTTCTTCATTACCTCCTGCCCTGTGTTCTCCTTGTTGTTACCTTGCTCTGGTCCAATTTGCATGTGCTGAATTGCAAAATCCAAAAGGTTATTCAAATTCTAAGGTCCGTGGGAAGCATTTTCAAAAATCTGCCTCAGTGTCGAAAACCCACAGTGTTTACAAAAGTTCATGATGTTTTCAGTCTGTGTGTTTTCGGCCTTCATTGTTTTTGACCCTGTCTTCTAGCTTTGTGTGCTTTTCCTTTGGTGTCAAAAACCTTGTGTGTTTTTGGTCCTTCACTGTGTCGAAAACATTATGTGTTTTCGACCTCACACTAGTTCCCTGTCTATCGGCCTTCCTTAAACGCGCAAGTGCGATGACAGGTGGGCCCGGGTTTTTAATGGCTCTTCTTTGATTAGCTACCGCATGGCCGCATGTCAGACTTCTCTGACATGCGATCATATGACCGCCTGCCACCTGTCCATGTGGGTCCGGTCCTTCCTATTGTTCATCCTGCCTGGTGGTTTATTCTTTATTTAGTGACCTGGGGACTAGCGGTTATCTTTGGTCTCCCGATTCTGGTGATTAAGCGGCTAGCATCCAGTGACTCGGTGACTATTAGTAGCATGATCTTTGAAGGGTTGGTGGTTATCTGCTAACATCCAGTGACTTGGCTAGTGGTTAGTCACGTAGTCACTAAATGCTCGGTGGTTGGTTCGTGGGTCCCAGTTCTTTTCATTGCCTGGAGTCAAAGATCAAAGATCTACGGTCGGTGTGTGATCGCATGGAATATTCTTTCCCCATGCGATCATGCACCCACCGTCTGATTGTCCGAATGGATGAGGCTTCTTTGGTATGGTCCCGGAGGTGGACATGTGGCAGCTTGTGATTGGCTATCGCATGATCGCATAGCCTAGTTTTTGGCTATGCGATCATGCGACTGCTTGCCACATGTCCATGGTAGTATGGTGCTGGTTACAGTTCAGTGGCAGTTTCGGTGATCTGAGTTGGCGTGTTTTCATTCATCCACATGGTGATGACTTTTCTTGTCAGAGGTGCCCGCGTTGAAAGCTTTAATCTAATGGTCGGCATATGATCGTAAGGAATATTCCAAACCTATGTGATCATGCGCCATCCAATGGATTTTATTCCATTTGCCAAGGTGTGCTGAGGTGCATATTTTTCATTGACCGGTAGGTACTGAGGTGGCATCATAGTTGTGGAGTTAGAAGTGGGGCCATTGTCGGAGGGGTCTATGATGAGGATGGATCCTATGGCCAGCATAAGTTCTCATGGGATTTGTCAGAGCCATGAGATCTTATGCCAGCCGTTCATTTTTAAAAGCTCATGGAAGGTGGGTCCTGTGTCAGTATGACCGGGCGTAGATCAGCGAATGGTTTAGTGACATGTGGTTTTGGGTGGGCCCGGTTGGAGTCTAGTGTTTGGCGATCCTGATAAAAAGGTGGCGGTGCCGATAAAATGTGGTCTTGTCATGCATTCGCGTAAAGATTTGGCCATTTGCTAGTTTGTCTGGCGATTGCACAAACAGCGGTCGTGGAGTCGCTAGATTTTTAGTGAAGGGTGCAATGCATTTCACGAACTAGTGGAAGTTCTTTGGTCACCAGTTCGCCAGATAAAATGGGGCCAATTTTTTTGGTGACATGGTGCTGATGTGGAGGCTTGTCACATGTTCGCATAGCCTAGTTTATGGGCTATGTGATCATGCGACCACTGATGGTATCACAGTTGTGGAGTTATAAAGTGGGGACACTAGGTTTATAAAGTCACTAAAAGGCTGACAGATCTCGTGGTTGTCGTGTTACCACCGGGGTAAGGTGTGAGGAAGATAGTTTGGCGATGTGGCGACAACTATTGATCATGTTTACAATTTGGAACCTACAAAAGAAATTGATCTGACGGCTACGATATAAAGTTGATGAAGGTTTAAATGTGGACCATTGTTTCTTTGCAGGCACCATTGATTTAGCCGTTGGTATTCAAATTCAAATTTCTCTGAGAGCTTCCAGTGCCAGAATGTACCAAATTACCAGAATTGAATGCAGAAGTGACCCTATTTGGTGAGAAATGACTAGTTTGCCATTTGACGTGTGGTCCAGGGTGCTATTAGATTATTTGCGGAGCTTGTACTGTGGTGGTTGTGTGCTCAAGGCATGTTGTAGGGTGTCCTTTTGAGCCCAGTTTTATGATCCCCTATTCCTACAGAGATGACTCTCATGATTGAGGATCAATTCTGATTTCCTATGTTTCTCGCCCCTATAATAACTTTTAGACCATTTCCAGCAGGTTGGGTGGTTGAAACCCTAACCCTAGTCATCCGTAGCTTGTTGCAAATTTTCAAGATGACTAGGGGTATAAGTTGCAGAATTTTGGATTTTGTGGGGGTTCCAAAACATTGTTGTTTTTTTGGTCCCTAGTTTAAAACTATATTATACTAATAGAGGTCTGGTTTTATGATTTTCTCTTGTCTTGGTGTCATTCTAATTGTATGTTGATTCTGGATTTGTTAATGAAAACATCATTGAATCCCAATCTTGTATCTTGTGTATGTCTTCTTGCTTGTCTATGAGCTCATATATGTTGATATCACAAAGTGTGTTAATGTATGGTAAACAAAGAGTATTTTGGATTCATCTCTGAGTTTCTAAAAAAGTTAGGATTAAAGCCTTTTAGGTGAATTCAGTGAGTTTACAGCCAGGTATAGAATTTGATGTCCTTGTGCTTGAGGGAAAGGGGTAATAGGCAAAGAACTTACTCTAGTTTCCATTATGTTTGATTTGAGGTATTCAGTTGAGGTATACAGTTAGGTGACTCTGATCCCTAGGATAAGGCACTGGTCCTTCCTCTTGAGGTATGCATGGTTAACAACCACAAACACAAACATCATTTGATAAATCTTTAATGATCTTATATGAGATATAGTGGAATATTGTTTTAGACTCCTTTAGAGAAGTGAGTCGAGGGTACACCCGCCTGAGCATTGAAGCTCAAAGAGTAGAAGGATCCTTTGATCCTTGTTAGTTGGCCCTCTTCCTTGTGGACTTTGGAGTGGTGATAGAGTCAGGATTTTATTTATATTATCCATCAAAGTGTAAATCTGCAAGTTGAAGATCAAAGGGAATAACCCACAACCAACAAAATGGTGACTCTGCTGGGGACAATTTTGAAGATATGCATTTGTTAAGAGTCAGTGATTCTACTGGTGGAGAATCTAAAGAGAAAGGTTATAGTTTGTTCTAGTTTTCCTGAGTGTTTCAAGGATTTCCCATCTAGGTGGGTGGTGGCTCAAAGGTTTGAACCAGTGCAACATATTGAAGAAGCATGGAAAAAAGAAGAAATACAAGGTCATATGTTAGAAAGAATCTGGAGGTCACTCTGGAGCAATTACCTAGACAGGGAAACAAGAGCTGGATTAGAAGGAATGGTGAGCCTACCAGTGCTCTCATGAGAGAACAGAGAAATGCAAGAGCCAGAAGACCACATGTATCTTCAAGTGAGGATGGTTCACAAAATAGAGTATCTAGATCAGAAGGTGGTCACTCTGAAGAGAGATTTTATGATACCCCTGAGGCTGCATTTCATGACAAAGGTCCTTTGCTTGCAGGTCAAAATGAACAAAATAGAGATGTGGTTTAGAGGTTGACTTGGATTTTGAAGAAGATCAATTTAGAAGAGAACCCATGAGACATAGGCAAGTTGATTTTCCATATCAAAATCTTCCTGATATGGATGTGTCATCTAGTTCTGATGACGTTATGGTAGATCCTGATGATTTGAATGCACTGAGGTTGCAATTGGCAGAGCAAGATGCCATACATAAAAGATTACAAGAAGAGAGAGAGAGGTTAAAAAGGTAAATGCTTTGATAGAGAGGCAATCTCTTATTAGAAAAATAAATGAAATGAAGGAGAGAAATAAAATGCTTGCTTCTACTCCTAAAACATTGCAGCATGATGTGTTTGGTGATCTTGATGCCTTGAGGAGTGAAGCAAGAGCGCTTACTGTAGGATCATGAATTTGAAAATGAGGGCCTTGTGGTTAGACAAGTGCAAAGCTATGTCCCTTTGTCTAAAGATAAGGATGGGCACAGGATTACCAGACCTGCTGTTATCATAAATGAGAAAGGAAAGTAGAAGATGGTAGGTGACCAAGCAAGCAAACTAGTGACAATACCAGGGATCCCACCACCTGATTCAAATAAGGACATTGAAATGGAGAGAAGGAGAAAAGAAGATGAGAACCTTGCAAGAGAACTAGAGAGAGCTGAGGTTGATGCTGCCATTGCAGAAAAGAAAAGGAAGATCCAATTTTTGTGAGCTTCTTCAACTAATGCTCTTGGCCCATCTGCTACTAAACTAGGTATGCCATCTATGACTACTGCTATTCCACTTAGTAATGCTACTAGTTATTTTCCTTCTTCATCTGCTAGGATAGGTGCAGATCCTAGGCAACAGTCAAATGCACAGATAAATGTAGATGCTAATGTTGATCCTAGGGTTAACACTAGTTCGAGCTTTCAAAGAAGACCTATGCAATTAGAAGGCTATAGGCAAATAAGTTTTGATGGAATTCCTGGCTATCCAAATGCTTTTCCAAGTGATATTAGAGATAAGGTACCTAAGTTTTCTAGTAATAATGCTATTAGTTGTGAGGAGAATCTTAGGTTATTTGTTGATATGCTTAATGATTATGAGGTAGAGCATGAGGATGTTGTCATGAAATTGTTTGTTCAATCTCTAATGGAGGATTGCTAGAGATTGGTTTAAGAGGCTTCCTGATAAGTGTATTGATACTTGGGACTCTTTTGAGAAATGTTTCAAAGAGCAGTATGGTGATAGGCCTAATGCTAGCTTCATGTTGAATGAATTCAATACCATAAGGAAAAATTAGAATGAGTCTACAGCTGAGTTCAACATGAGATTTCATAAGGGTATGCACAAGTTGTTCCAAGTCATGCGGTTGGATGACAATGTCTGTCTAACTACATACTTTAATGCATTTGATGGGAAGATGGGATATTTATTGAGGGATAAATAACCAAGAACTCTTACGGATGCTTTTAGGATTGCTGTCAATATTGAGAACAACATGAAAATATTAGGAAAGTTGGGTGGAAAGAGAGATGACCCAAAGTTGTTTGGGGATAGGAAATATAAAAAAGAAAATGATAAGAATGTTGGATCTAAGAGGCATGAAGAAGATAAGTTGGATAATGTTCTTAATGCATTGAAGGATTTGAAGGCACCTGCAAATAGGAACATTAGTGCTCCTACCAATGAGAGGCCTAGGTTCAACAACAATTTTAGTAAGCAGAATAGACTGCAGAATTACCCCTACAACACCCAATGGAAGGATGGCAAGCCTATTGTCCCTGCTGCAAGAGGAAACAATGACAGAGGTGTCCCTGACCCTCTACATAAAGCTTCAATAAATGTCATGGAGAATGTACCTTGGTGTGTTGCATGCCAGTCCCCTCATTCTGTAGAGCATTGTGTGGTTGCACAATCTATGGCTGCAAATCAAGATTGTGGCGATGAGGAGATAGAACAAGAAGAAGAACAAGATGATGTTGGTTGCAACATGGCTTCTTCATGTCTAGGATATGAAGATGACTCTAATTTTGATGAAGAGGCAGAGGTGAATGTGAAGTG
>BSBK01012829.1:12500-46181 GCA_027943335.1 Chamaecyparis obtusa
CATCAAAACATGTCTCTAATATCTGAAAAACTTTACAAGCTCATAGTAAAGCTCTGCAAGAATGTTTTGGCCCCACACATATACTGTGGACTCTCTCTCCATGTGATGAACAACATTTGTAAAAGGAGTGCAGAAGATGGTGCCCTTCATATTGAGAATCACTTTTGTGGAAATAGTACAAATTATCAGCCTCCTCATCAAAGGATTCCATCCCATCATAATACATTTCAGGCTCATGTGAATGAGCATCTCTCTCTCTCTCTCTCTCTCTCTCTCTCTCTCTCTCTCTCTCTCTCTCTTTCTCTATCTATCTATCTCTATGGAACTCCCATACAATACTCAAAATCTCTCCTGATCTCTTCTAGAGAACAGTTGACCCGTGGTCTAACCGTCAATCCTCAAACTTGCAGATGTAAGATCTGGTGAACATCCTCTACTGTAACTTTCATCTACCAAATAGGTACATGTAATGAGCATGTATCTTTATCCCATCTCTCCATCAATTCTGGTAGCATATCTCTATGAAATCCAATATGAGGTAGTCAAGCTACCCAGTAGAGATCAATGTCTCTCATAACCTATGTCTCTACTACATCTAGCTCTCCTCTATGCTTTGAATGTATATCATAACATTTGACATGTAGTGCTCTCTCATTAGTGTCAGCTCCTACAATAGCAACATGGAAAAGTTCAATCAAAACTTAACATCAAAATAACAGCTCTCAACATATACAATTCTACATTTTGACCTATTTAGGGAATAGGTCGACTTCTCAAGAAGTAGTAAAATTATTGGGATGAGGTCAACTTGCTCCATGAGGAATAGGTCAACCTCCTAAGAACATGTCAACTTCCTGACCTAGCTATCAAAAACAACATCCTACAACATGTAGAACAACTTCCTAAATCTACAGAAAGCATATAAATAGAAGGAAAATGTAAGGAAATGGGAACGAGCATCAAGAAATGCCTCCTCTAGCTATGCGCCATCCAATACTTCCTATCAGAGCACCTCCATCTACGTCTGTGATGATTCCTTCTTCCTTGACATCTTTTTTCCTTATCCTTCTTCACCTTCAAGCAAATGTTCCAAATGATCTTTGATAAAGGAGCTATGCATGTGGACTTAGCCATATCCTTTTTTAGTTATATATATGATTTTCTTACTTTAGCTTGCATATGCATGTAGTGGCATATACTACTAAAGTGGGGGCCAAAGGTACCATCTTAAATTGGGCATTCATTAATTTATGACCTTTTAGCTCCTCTTTGGTGTGTTTGCATTACACATTTATACTTAGAGCACATTCGTTCCTTTTTCTTTCTCTCTCCTAGACAAAATTAAGGTAGGACCTAACACTTCCTCTATGATTTCCCTTTATCTCACTCATAAGTCAAGGTAGGATCTAATTTTTGTACACACTAAATAGTGCACTTCTATGAATCATTACAATCAAGAACACTCAAGAATGAGGTCTCAAAAATTGATCCATAGCTCCCTAGGTATGGAGTGCAAGGGTGTTTAAAAATGCTCTCAGCTAGAGCTATTAAGCCAATAACCTTGCCAGTAAACCATGCAATGGGAGATTCAAATGAAGACAAGGGAAAGAATGTGATGAAGGGTGCTCCACTTAACACCACAAATAGATAACAAAAATAGAGAAATAACAACAATATGAAAGAACAAAAAATTGGCTTCTTATTATTTCCACAAATGTGGAATTACAAACTTTCAGAATTACAATATGCAAAGCCACATGGGCATTCCCTTACAATATTTTGTAAGACAAAGCCTTGAATCAATACCCAAATCTACTACCCAGAACTATCCCGAACTGCCTAAGACAACACTACAACCTTCTTTATATAGGCAATTTTCCACCGCCTGGGAAGGTTCCAGAATTTTTAGCCAACAAGGCCGACCAAACTTAGAATTATTTTATTACATCAAAGTCGGCTCAAAATAACTTTTGAAACCCAAACAAAAATTTCTGAGGAAAATCATTTTCTGCCATTTCAGGTGACCCAACTTTCGGAGACCATAAGTCATCACCCGTTGACCCGATTGACTATTATAACTCCATTTCGGAAAGGGCACAAGGAGCTCTACAACGCTTGAATCAAGCATGCTTCATTCAAACAAAAATTCAACCTCATCTGAGGCCTCTAAAGCCTTCAAAATTGAGTTCAAAGTTTCTGTACCGTGTTTCCAAAATTGAAAAGTTTCGATATCTTCAAAACCAAACTTGATCTAGCAATAAAACTTTACAGGTAGGCTGATATGACCAAGATGAACCTCCTGCTATGAAATCAAAACATTCTGAGATTGTATGACCAACTTACTAAAAATAGAAAGTTTCCATAAATAGCAGCTCTACACAAGATAGCCCTTATTGAAAAGAAACCAAAAATATTTTTGGGTGATGCAAGATTGCTCTTACACCCAGGATGCTCCTGCATCAGACACCCGGGGTAATTTGAGAAGTGACCCTGTCACGACTCAGGTGTGAAGAGGGAAACCAAGATGGTTAACCTCCTGCTTTGTCAGCCATGATGAATCTTCAATAGGTCATCCTTTCCACTTGACCAGATACTCTTCATATGTCCTATTCCTTGTGCTTCTACCAACATGATTGTCTAGTATATCATCAATCTCCTTAGTATCTGAACTAGTTGCTGAAATACTCCACTGTGCTACTATGATCTCATCTTCAACACCTCCTTTATGATACTCTGTCAAATCTGAAATGTTAAACACTAGTGAAATATTCAGCTCAGTAGGCAATTCTACCTCATATGCATTTCCTGAATCATGCTTCTTCAATATCTTACATGGCCCAAACTTCTTCATTTTCAGCTTGTTGTATGTACCAACTAGAAATCACTCCTTCCACAAATGAACCATGACTTCATCTCCACCCTGAAATTCCTTATGCCTCCTTTTCTCATCTACCTTAGCCTTATACTGTGTATTCATCTTGGTAATGTGCTTCCTCACCTCCTCATGGATGTTCTTCAAATATTCTGCAGAATCCTCAGCTTCAACACTACTTATTTCTCCTTTATCTATCTTCCTCAACTCAGATGCATTTTTGGGACTACTTCTATATACAATCTGGAATGGTGATTTACCAGTGCTCCTATTGACAGAATTATTATATGCAAATTTTGCCTGTGGTAAAATCAAATCCCATCCTGTTGGCTTATCTCCAACCAAACATCTCAGCAAATTTCCCAAACTCCTATTCACCACCTCTGTCTATCCATTAGTCTGTGGATGATGTGATGAACTAAACTTCAAATCTGTCTTCAACTTCTTCCACAATGTACACCAGAAAAATCTAACAAACTTAGTGTCTCGATCTGAAACTATGGTCTTTGGCAAACCATGTAGTCTCACTACTTCTTTGAAAAATAATTCTACTACATGAACAACATCATTAGTCTTCTTGCAAGGAATAAAATGTGCCATCTTTGAAAATCTTTCAACCACCACAAAAATTGAATCATGTCCTCACCGAGTCCTCAGTAAACCAAGAATAAAGTCCATACTGATATCCTCCCAAAGCTTCTCTAGTATAAGTAATGGCTGATACAACCCTGTATTCTGCTTCACTCCTTTCGCCATCTGAAATACTCTGCAACTCTGTACAAACTTCTTCACATCTTGCTGCAAATGTGGCCATTAATAATTCTCACTAACCAAAGCAAGGGTTTTATCACGACCAAAATGTTTAGCCAATCCTCCACTATGCTTCTCTTTGATGAGATTCTACCTCATAAAACTTTGTGGAATGCACAACTGACTCCCCCTGAATAGCATATCATCCTGAATGATAAAATCCAACCACTTCATTCTGTCTAGAGTAACAGGTTTCTTTACAAGCTTTCTAAGCTTCACCAAAATCAGGGTCCTTTGGATACAAATTCTTGAGTTCCTTGAACCCAACCACCTCAATCTACATCTCTATCAGCAATAGTTGCCTTCTGCTAAGTGCATCTGCAACCCTGTTAGACTTTCCACTTCTTTGTTTCAAAATAAATGTATAACTCTGCAAAAACTCAACCCATTTCAAATACCTCTAATTCAACTTTCCTTAAATATTCAAATATTGCAAAGCTTGATGATCAGTATACAAAACAAACTCCTTAGGAAGCAGATAGTGTCTCCACTTCTTCAATGCTTGAACTATAGCATAAAATTCCTGATCATAAACATAATATTTTCTCTTCACATCATTCAACTTCTCACTGAAATAAGCAATAGGTTTACCTTATTAGCTCATAACAGCTCCTATTGTAGTACTACTATCATCATAGTGTACTTAAAACACCTTATTAGAATCTGGAAGTGCTAAAATAGGTTGTTCTGTAACTTTCTGTTTCAACAATTTAAAACTCTTATCTACCCCATTAGTCCACTTGAACTCTTTTCTATCCCCTCTCATTGTTTCAGTCAAGGGTCCTCAAATACTACTAAAATTTCTAATAAATTTTTTGTAAAAGCTAGCCAAACCATGAAAAGATCTTACCTTAGTAGCACTCCTTGGACTAGGCCATTCAAGGATAGCTTGTACTTTCTTTGGATCCATTTTCAAACCCTCTACTAAAACTACAAATCCCAAATATACTAATTCCTTCTTCACAAAACTGTACTTCTTCAAATTAATCAACAATTGCTCATCTCTGAAATTCTCAAACACAATATGAATATGCATCATATGTTCCTTCAATGTCTTGCTAAAGATCAAAATATAATCTAGATAAACAATGACAAACTTACCCAGAAATTCTTTTAGAACCTTGTTAATGAGTCACATGAAAGTGCTCGGTGCATTGGTTAGCCCAAAAGGCATGACTAACCACTCATACAATCCTTTTGTCTTGAAGGAAGTCTTCCATTCATCTCCTTCTCTAGTCTAAATCTAGTGATATCCACTCTTCAGATCTATCTTTGAGAAATACCCAGCCCCAGTCAAACAGTCCATAATATCATCCATTCGTCTTTGGTGCTAATACTGCTGGTATAGCACAGGGACACGGACCCTCTCGAATCAACCCCTTCTGCAATAACTCATATACTTGTCTGTTCAACTCTTCACTTTCTGCTAGTGTCATTCTGTGTGCTGCCTTGTTTGGAAAAATGACTCCTGGAATCAAATCCATCTAATGATTGATCTTTCTTACGGGTGGTAATCCATCAGATACAATATCCTGAAACTCATTCAAAAAATCTACAAGCTCTATAGGTACATCCTCCATTTCCTCTTTACTAGCTTTTGGAATTAAAGAAAAACACATATGCTCATGCCTCATACCATCTAGGAATTTTTTTCCATCAACAAAAGTTATTCTTGCACTACCACATACCTTTTCTTCGATGTCCTTCAATGGCTTTAGCTTATGTCGTACTCCATCCTTTGTCAGGGAATAGGTATTCGCACGACCATCATGTATAGCACATTTGTCAAACTCCCACGGCCTACCCAACAACATGTGACATGCATCCATAGGTATGATATCACATAGTACCTCATCATGGTACCTGCCAATCTTGAACTTTACTAGGCATTGTTCACTGACCATGACCTTGTGGTCATCCTGCACCTAGGCAATCCAATATGGATGTGGGTGTTTCTATCTCTTGAGCTTCAACTTTGTCACCATCTCTTCTGACACCAAATTGTCAATGCTTCCACTATCAATAATCACATCATAGCATTTACCCTCACACTTGCATCTAGTGCGAAATAGGCTCCTCCTTTGTCCAGGTTCATTCTCACCACTCAACGGGACTCTTATGTTAATCAACGTTTCTCCTCTTTCAGCATCTTCAAAATTTGAGGATCTGGCATCTTCATCTACATGTGCCACTCTGGTCTGGCCTTCATTCCTCCTATCCATCCTTCCTTGGCATTGAGGACATTCAAATGCCCTATGACCTTCTTCTCCATAGTGAAAACATATTCCACGAAAACGTCATCTTCCTCAACCTTGTCCTCTTCCTCTTCCTCTCTGATCTCTATTGTTCTAATCTTGGAAATGATTGGAGTTGTTTCCTCTCTAATTTTGACTGCTACTGGCCTCATCCTTCTTTTTCAAATCTTCATTTCGGCCTCCATATGATCATCCACCAGATCGTCCACCGCAACCTCTTCCATTTTGTCTGCTCACGAACTTCTTGTTCAGCTTTTCCTCTACTTTTAGGGAAAACTGGTATGCCTCTTCAATACTCTTCATTCAAACTAGATTCAACTCCTCCTGAATGTTTGGTCTCAACCCATTAAGGTAATGGGAAACTTTCTCCTTATCAGCATTTACATGGCCTGTTTTGATGAGGATTCGATAGAACTCCTCTGTATACTCCTGAACAGATCATCCTGCTTGCTTCAAACTTTGCATTTTCTTCAGTAGGTCAAGCTCATAATCAACAAGGATGAACTATCGCTTCAATTTATCCACCATCTAATCCCATCTTGTGATTTTATCTTTCCCTCTTCTATTTCACTCCAATTGAATCTCTTGCTACCAGATCTTGACATGACCTTTCAGTCTGACCTTCACAAATTTGACCCTATCAGGATCCTCAATATCTTCATGCTCAAAATATTATTCACATTCATTGATCGAGTTGATCAACTCCTCTAGGTTAAGATTTCTTGAAAATGTAGGAACCTCAATCTTAGGTCTTTTTTCAACCTTGGAAGTGGCCTGAAAAAGTCTTTCTTCCTCCTGGTTTACAACTTCGACTTCTCCTTCTTGATCTTCTTCTTTGGCTTCATCGTCGCTTTGGTCTCTGACATTAAGATTCATTCCTCTGTGAATCTCTTCTTGCAATGCTCGCACTTTTCTCTGGAGCACTCTAACCTCAAGTGTTACAACACCAACTCTTCCACCATGTTGCCTTTGTGGGTGCATTTTCACGATGCGCATTGAAACTCTAACCACGGTCCTAGTGCAAACTACCTCACAGTCGGTGATCTGTTTACACAAAAACCCTAACCCACGGTCCTGGTGCAAATTGACTCACAATCGGTGATCTATTTACACACTCAGGAACTCCTGCTTTGATACCACTTGATGAAGGGTGCTCCCCTTAACATCGCAAACACATAACATAAATAGAGAAATAACAATAATATGCAACAACAAAAAATTGGCTTCTTATTATCTCCACAAATGTGGAATTACAAACTTTTAGAATTAAAATAAGCAAAGCCACATGGGCATTCCCTTACAATATTCTGTAGGACAAAGCCTCGAATCAATACCCAGATCTACTACCCAGAACTATCCCGAACTACCTAAGACAACACTACAACCTTCCTTATATAGGCAATTTTCCACCACCTGGGAAGGTTCCAAAATTTTTAGCCAACAAGGCCGACCAAACTTAGAATTATTTTATTACATCAAAGTCGGCTCAAAATAACTTTTGAAACCCAAATAGAAATTTTGAAAGAAAATCATTTTCCACCATTTCAGGTGATCCAACTTTTGGAGACCATAAGTCATCACCCGTTGACTCGATTGACTATTATAACCCCATTTCAGAAAGGGCACGAGGAGCTCTACAATGCTTGAATCAAGAAAGGCTTATTTAGCCAAAAATTTGACCTCATTCGGGGCCTCTAAAGCTTTCAAAATTGAGTTCAAAGTTTTTGTACCCTGTTTCCAAAACTGAAAAGTTTCGATATCTTCAAAACTAGACTTGATCTAACAATGATACTTTACAGGCAGGTTGATATAACCAAGATGAACCTGCAACTATGAAATCAGAACATTTCAAGATCGTATGACCAACTTACTAAAAATAGCAAGTTTCCGTAAATAGTAGCTCTACACAAGATAGCCCTTATTAAAAAGAAACCAGAAATATTTTTGGGTGATGCAAGATTGCTCTTACACCTAGGATGCTCCTGCATCAGAATGTCAATATCCTCAAGAATCAAATAAAATGCAATGCAAGCTAGATTAAGATCAATATGCAAGCTAAACTATGGAAATGAAAGAACAGGTATTACAAAGCCTCCTAGTTAAGCTAGATGAATTAATCTAAAGCATAAAGGAAACTAAGATAAGTATGAAGTTATAAATGCCATGATAATGGAAGAAATGAAACTATGATAACATGTAGATGCAAAAGCCAAGAATGCTCCAAATCTTCAAAAGCTCTAAAGTGACCTAAAAAACATGCATCATAACATTAGCATAAAAAGTTGAGGATTTTGAATGAAGAAGAGAGCTCAACTTTTATAAGAAATGAGAAGGAATGGACCATGGAGATTAAGAGGTAAAAGATTTAATCAATGGTGGAGCTTGAAAGAGGAGCAATCCATGTGCACAAATATCCTCCAATGAGAAAATAAGAGTTGACTTTTGTGTCCATATGAGAAAAAAGTTTTTTTCTCCTTTTTATAAAATAAGAATAATGCTTTATTTGTGCAACTTAGGATAAGAGGAAAAGTGGGGGCTTTTTATTTAATAAAAGGGGAGGAAATTCCTTTTAATTAAATAAAGACTTAGGATAAAATGGTTAGCCCATATAAAATAATCAAATAAATGATAGAACTAGGATTTGATCAAGAATAAATAATTGATGATTTTAGTAAAAATGCTAGCAAAGGGGCCAATAGTCTAGATGACTATTTTTAGGTGTATACATTTGCCCCTCTTTGACTAATGTGTGATCGATCTGGGAACACATTATGTCAAATAATAGATCAGCTAAGAAAGCAAGCAATAGCGATCTGACTCCAAAGTATGAAGTGCAGAGAGATAGAAAATCCTGCATGGTCAGCCTGGTAGCGACAATACTGAACACTTAGGAAAGAGATGGACAGTATCAAAACTCGAGACAATAACTAACATGTCAAGTACAAAGATAGATCGATCAAAGAAAATGGAATGATTAAGCATATGCTTTGGAGAATAGCCAATAGGATATGATGTGTCTACCCCCTTGGGATCGAAAGCGAAATCAGGTAGAGGGAATGCAGAAGCAAGAGCAACATGATCAAATCACTAGAAATCATAATCGAAGATGAAAGATGATAGAATAACCATCAAGCAGTGAATATATGCCCCATTTTGACTATAGGATAAAGATGAAGTCAAACCTCAAAGAGAGATGAATGAAATGAATGAAAGACTAGAAGGGTGAGAGAGATGGGGGTGATGAAGGAAAGGATGCCCTAGTGAAGGTTGAAGGATTAGGCCTCAAAAAGGGTCAACCAACTACGTGGAAGAAGGAGAAAGATGATCAAGGTGAACTCGGAGTTCAGTTTCGAGCCCAAAATGAATAGAAAATGATGTGATATGAAAGGCAAGAAGCGAAAGATATGATCGGGAAGAAGTGAAAGGTGAGCGCAGTGTGATCAACAGGTCTACAAAAGATGAAAGGAGAGCCCTCTCCATATGCAAGATGCAAAACTAACTAACATGAACCTAAAAATGCAAGCTACATGAAAAGTGGTTTACTTGAAAGGTCACAAAGCCAATAGACATCTAATAATCATCATCGAGCATTATTGGTAGCGTCGCAAGATCATACAATACACACTAGCATAACTATGTGGATCTGAATATGATCTATATCAGATAAAAATGTGGAAATCCCACCTAGGCATCAAAGACATGTAGGTCAAGATGACTAGTGCAGTGAGATTACCTAAGTTTACTATGGCAAGATTATACTCGCATCGAGACACAAGGAAATTCAAGATGGCTATAAGTATGCACTTGCAAAAAATAGTTAAGGATAATACCTTGTAGATCCCAATGTCAAGTGGAACATGCATAAATGCTAATGATAGTTAGGATCAACAAAATATACCCACAAGAAGAAAGAAAATAAAACATGTCCTCATGCCCCGGTCTTCTAGCTCAGCATCATTGAAAACTATAAGGGATAGAACACTTAGCAAAAAAATCATCATAGACAGCACACAAAGAAATAAAGCAAATGTCAGCAAGTCAAGTGTTTAAGTGCGTGTTGTAGGTCATAGAGTCAATCTTTGAGTATCGCATCTGCTAGTGAGAAATATCATATCATGCTAGACTATGGGTAAGATATCTAATAAGTGTTGAAAAACACTGGATGCTAGGGGGGTGTTGAAAAACACAGTTGGGTAAGTGTGAATATTTTTTGGGATTTTGAATTTTTTAATTTTTTTGGTATTTTTGAAATATATAATTTTTTCGGAGATACATCAAAGCACCTATTGCTAGGTTATTACTAAGATGATCATTTTTTTAGTACTTTTTATGCTTTTTAGGATTTTTTCAGCATCATATATGCTTTTTTAAAATAATTTTTTCAAGATCAATAGATATGTACAACTGATGCCCCTAGATAGAACGGACATCAAACTTCCAAGCAAGATCACATCATGTAGTCCCAATTTGTAGCAAGGTGGAGGACAAGAGGGAATAACAAGCTAGTGGAAGAGATGGAAGACAAGAGAATGAAGGAGAATGAAGGGAAGAAATCCTCAATGGAAAACTCAAGAGTACCCAAGCTAGGGAAAAAAATGTCATGCAAAGCACATTTGGACAAGCAATGAAAGACCAACATAGGATAAGTCACAAAGGCATAATGCAAAAGAGGGAAAGGATGCAGTCCAAAGGAGTAAACATGTCAAGAGGCTTCATAGCATCGTGTTTTACTCTTTTTTATTAGATCAAGACCAAAGGGGAAAATGATAGTGAAAGGTTAGAGTGAATGGAGGAAAATAAATATGAAGGCTAAACATAAATGGAATGAAAGAAAGATCATTGTAAGATAGCTCACAAGATAGCCAAATGTTCGTGTATATGTCAACATTGTCAAGATCAAAGAAAGAAGACAGAATGGATGAAATATGTAGAAGAACTACACATGATGTTTGATTATCAGGTTTTCATCATGGTACTTATCCAAGGCACCACAAGGGAGTGGTTCTCACCATATGATGAATTTATTTCTCTTTACTTTTGCTACCAAGGCACCTATTTCCAGGTTTCCACCAAGGCACATTTTCAATTTTTTTATTTTTTTGAATTTTTTATTTATTTTGGAAGAAGGCAAGCTTTTTAGATAATGCTCCTTGAAAGGATAAATGATGATATGCTAAGGATTCAAAATGATATGCTCAAAGATGCTGATAGAGAAAGGAAGATGGAAGATAAAAATGGAGGATAAGGTTTTATGTAAAGCGAGTGAGGTTGGAAGATAGGAGGAATAGACAAATGAGGAAAAATGATAGAAGGTAGAAGGATAATGAATGGAAGGATTGTGAAAGGGTAGATGGAAAGGAAGGCAAGATCAATGTCAACACACACCTTGAAGGGTGGTGAGAGGGTGGAGGGAATGTGAATGAAGGAATACAAGAAAGAATATGGTGAATGTTTAGCAGAGGTTGTGGTTTAGGCACATGGAATAAAATAATGTTTTTAGAAGAAGATGAAGTGGAAGCTTTTGGAAGCTTGAATGTCAACTTCACTTTTTGTTCAATATTAGACTCTTTGAAGAGAGACTTTGGAATCCATATAGCCTTAGGCCTTTCATTTCTTTTGGATGATTAAGAGAGAATATCTTCAATGATGAATTTTGGAACCCATACTTGTCTTGTAGTTTTCTTCTTAGATATCTCTTTTGAATTTATGTATCCATGTCGATTAGAGGAGACATGGTGATCTTTTTTTTTGATGGATTCTTATATTGCTTCTTTTTTTTATATTGAACATTCAAGTTACTTCTAAAAGAATTGGGTCTTGTGGAAGAAGGAGGATATGACTGGTTTAGATGGGTGGGTGGATGAAAAGGATTCAAGGGTATGCATCCATGTTGATCTTGAGGAAAGATAGGAGATGGCGAGACATAAGGACCCAAGATGGATGATGAATTAGGAGAGTTAAGAGGGGAAAGTGAAGGGACATAAGGGCCCAAGATGGAAGGAAGACATGAAGGCCTTAGTATTAGTGGAGGAGGTCCAAGGATAGATGTGGAAGATACAAAAGGATAATCAATAAGTTCATCAGCATCTATATGACAACCAAGGACATCAGTATCTTTAGAGTGAGCGTTAGGATTTGCAATAGGATCATGAACATCTTGAATAGGAGAAACTTCTTCAATAGGAATTTTCAAAGCTTGCAAAGACTTAGGAAGAGTAGAAAGTGGAAGCGAACATGGAATGGTAGAACAAGAAGATGGATGACTTCGATCTTGACAAGTATCTTTGGATAGCATAAACACATCATTTTTTTCTTGATTTTCAATAGGCTTAACATTGGAAGTAACAACACCATTTTTAATAACCTTAATAGAAGTATCATCTTTGGAAAGCGCAAGTGTAGTAAGGTTATTTTGATTGTCAATAAGCTCAATGGTGTAAGTAGTAGCTTGATCTTGCTTAGGAGATGGTGGAATGAATGTGGAAGAGCATAGAGGATCAAAAGAACCATGAAGCAGATCATAGATGTCATGAAAAGGATTGGATGACATGGAGGGTTCTTGATCTTGATCTTTTTTTATATTCTTTTTTTTATCATTTTTAAAGTCCTCTTGACATGGAGCCACTTCTAAGGACAAGGAAGCATGTTGGAATTGCATGGAAGACTTTGGAATAGATGGTGAAGGACTAGCTAAAGTAGGAATTATAGCACATAAAGGATTAGGCTCTTTAGGTTTAGCATTATTGAAATTATTTTCAGCCAAGTGAAGGTTAGCTTGAGCTTCTTTAAGAGGTAGCCCTTGAGGATAACTATAGGGAACTGCATGAAAAGCATTAGGATCTTTGTTGGATGAAGGATTTGTGAAAGATTTGGAAGACTTGGAAGCTTTAGGAAATGTATGGGTATTGGAAGAAGTAGGGGATGGAAGGGAACCATCAAAAGACAAAGGTACATCATCAACATGATCTTGCTCGAGAGTGTCATCTTTATTTTCAGCATGAGAGTCCTCAGAGGAAGGATTCTTATAATATTGACGTTTCATATCAGTGCGATGCATTTTATAGTCTTCAGTAGTGGTAGATGGGTCATAATCGAGGTATTGTTTACAGAACTCATCAAACTCTCTTTCAAAATCAGAATCATATGGATCACCATCACGATCTATCCAATGCAGCGACCCATTTCTAGTAAGCACGAGCCTAGGACTAGGAGGACTCTTAGGAATAGAGGTGTCATAGGTATCATAGGGACTATCATATTGCTCATACTGAGGAGTAAGAATCTTGGGAGAAGTAGAAGAGGAGCGAGATTGTGAAGAAGAGGAAAGCAAAGACCTAGTGGAGGAAGAAGACTTGGATAATGAAGAATGCAAATAATGTCTAGAAGAATCATGGTAAGACTTGGAAGGTGAAGAAGAATGAGAAGACTTAGATGATGAAGAATTTTTAGAAGGAGGTTGTGATATTATCATGTCTATGATCCTAGCAAAGGTGTCTGATTCAATCATTTTTTCTTTTATTTTTTTCCTTAAGCATATCACTATTGCCATATCTAGAAATACTATTGGAGGAATTAAACTCTTCGAATTGAGCAATGAGTTCGAGATCATCTATTTTCAAGAGAGGTTCCATAACAAGGTAGTTGAAATTCATGGTTGTAGAAGAGAAGGAATCAAGCATGGAAGAAATGAATAGAAGAAAGTAGACTAGAAAATAAGAGGAAAAGAATCAAGAAGACATGAAGAGTTTAGGAGAAAGAGGAAGAATCATAAAGGAAGAAGAGATCAGATGAAAATGGGAGACTAGAAGACATGGAAGAAGGAAGACCAAGAGTCATTTTGTGCAATTTGATACCATTTGAGTTCATTTGGATGTTGAGAAATATGTCATAGCACCTAAGATCTAAGATCTGGACTGACCAAGGAGGATTGGAAGTGATACAAATCATTAGAATAGTCAAAAGACTCTGGGTGACAGTTACCAGGCAAGCAGGATGACACTTTAAGACCAGGCGACACGTCTTGCTACACAGGGTGACACTTTCCAAGTGAGCGGGGTGACAGTTGTGCAGGGAAAAACTATCGCGTGCTATTTCTCAGAACAGGGTGTGACACTATTCAGTGTTGCATGACTCTTTGACCAGTGAGGTGCAAAATCTCAGTTTTTGGGACCGTTTGTTCAAAATTTTTAGTTTGAGGGTTGATTTTTCAATTTCAATCTCAATGACAGTAATAAATTGATAGGTTTGCAAATAGTATGAGATCAAACATGTCATAAAACACTTGAAACAAGGGCAAAAGCAACCTTTCCAAGACAAACAATTATGATATCAAAACTAAAAATCTATGAGCATTACCGAGATGTTTGAGTATGCAAGAACATAAATACACAGGTATAGCACAACGAGAACACTTCAAAAACTTTCTATCCTAAAAAGACAAGGCTCAATACTTAGCAATGTGGCCCACAACTTGATGCTCCATTGCCTCACACAAAGTGGTTGCCCACAATAGATAGTGGCTTTGTCATGGAAGTGCCAAAGACACAACCAAAGGAACACATATGGTGAGTAATCTTGGGGTGATCTGGGTTATTCCACTTGGATCAATCCTTGCACCAAGAAGCTAAGCAAAAAAATAGGGTGGCCTCTATCTATGGTTCTTAATAAGGACTTTCATTCGTAGTAACCCTCTTGCTCCCCAAAGGGACTCCTTACCTTGTGGCAAGTAACGGACCTCGTGGCCTTAAGAGTACCTTAAGCATTCTTGCTCAATACTTTCTTCATGGTCACAATCCCACAAGTACTCACATCAAGCGAAGACAAGCACTACGTCTACCAAGGTTTTGTGTCCTTGATAGCCTTGAGATTATAGTGAGTTGGAATAGCTCGGCATTAGCTTGTCCCCACTTGGATCGTTCCTCTTTATTACTCAAGAGCAGGCCCGCTAAAGGATTCTAAAGATCTAAACAAAGAGTGGATCAACTTATGAGGTTCAAGGTTTTTGTTTCACTAAAAAGGTGAAGAGCATACTCCCCTATCTCAAAGTTTTCTCCCAAACACACCAAGAAAATGTTCAATTACCCTCTTGCTTTCAAAATCCAAAGATGGGTCAAGATTTTCTGGTTCACCACAAGGGTGAAGAGCATACTTCTCCTACCACCCAAGAATCCCTACAACAAGATATTATGTTCTTATGAAATGAAACAATTAGTAATTGCCACACTTGAAAATGAAATAAAAAACAAGCACTTGATTAGTTTTTTATGCTTTGGGCAGCCCTACAAAAACCGTTAGTAGCCCTTGTGCATTTGAAGCTTTGACATGCGTTCTTTTGGAAAAATATTTTAAACAATTAGAGCACCTACAAGCACAACTTGTTAGCCCCACAATGGTTAGCACATCAAAAATTAGATAATCTACAAGGAAAATAGCTGATCAAATAGAAATTTTTGAAAATGAAACCAACATGGTTGGATTAGGCTTGGAAAGAGCTTTCCAACAATATATCACACTTAAACTTTTGATACCATTTGTGAAATTTTTTTAAAAATGGGTCCTAATTTTCTAGAGTGGCACGGATTCTGAAAACACTAAAATTTATAAAAAGATAGCAAAAAACCTGAAACTACTCACTGTTAGGCACAGGTGACAGTACATTCACCAGAAAAGTCATGCGACACTATACAATATACAGGGGTGACATTATCTTTCTGTGTGACACTTCTCTGTACCTTCAAGTGATAGAATGTTCTTAACAGTGCGACATTGTCTGCCAAATAGTGCGACACTCTTAACTGGTAAAGTGTCATGCCGCTATACAAGAAACTGTCGCACGACACTGGAAAAATGTCGTATGACACTCTGAGACAAAATAAATAGAGAACCAAAAATAAGCTAAAAAATGATAAAAATTTTGACAGAAATGAAGAAAATAAAAGACAAAACGCTAATGTTATGCCCCACGGTGGGCGCAAAAAATGTACACACTAAATAGTGCACTTCTATGAATCATTACAATCAAGAACACTCAAGAATGAGGTCTCAAAAATCGATCCATAGCTCCCTAGGCATGGAGTGCAAGGGTGTTTAAGAATGCTCTTAGCTAGAGCTATTAAGCCAATAACCTTGCTAGTAAACCATGCAATGGGAGATTCAAATGAAGACAAGGGCAAGAATGTCAAATCCTCAAGAATCAAATGAAATGCAATGCAAGCTAGATTAAGATGAATATGCAAGCTAAACAATGGAAATGAAAGAACAAGTATTACAAAGCCTCCTAGTTAAGCTAGATGAATTAATTTAAAGCATAAAGGAAACTAAGCTAAGTATGAAGCTATAAATGCCATGATAATGAAAGAAATGAAACTATGATAACATGTAGATGCAAAAGCCAAGAATGCTCCAAATCTTCAAAAGCTCCAAAGTGACCTAGAAAACGTGTAGCATAACATTAGCATAAAAAGTTGAGGATTTTGAATGAAGAATAGAGCTCTCCTTTTATAAGAAATGAGAAGGAATGGACCATGGAGATGAAGAGGCAAAATATTTAATCAACAGTGGAGCCTAAAAGAGGAATAATACATGTGCACAAATATCCTCCAATGAGAAAATAAGAGTTGACTTTTATGTCCATATGAGACAAAAAGTGTTTTTCTCCTTTTTATAAAATAAGAATAATGCTTTATTTGTGCAACTTAGGATAAGAGGAAAAGTGGAGGCTTTTTATTTAATAAAAGGGGAGGAAATTCCTTTTAATTAAATAAAGACTTAGGATAAAATGGTTAGCCCATAGAAAATAATCGAATAAATGATAGAACTAGGATTTGATCAAGAATAAGCAATTGATGATTTTAGCAAAAATGCTAGCAAAGGGGCCAATAGTCTAGATGACCATTCTTAGGTGTATACAATTTCTATGTATCCTCCTCTTTCTAGGCCCCATTTTTTTTAATCTAGCCTTGATTTATCAGTCCCTGATACACATTACACCCAGATCCTTTGCAGTTCTGGAAGCCTGGGTTACAAATCCAAGACTCTAACCTCATCGGGAATAGGTCAACCTATTCTAGAATAGATTGACAAAGTCAAACTATTCCCTGGTGGTTGGAAAGTGTTGGGGCTGATCTTATTTCAAAGTTCCATTATTTCCTGCTTAATGTAGTCCGCTCTCGCGGGGATAATTTCAAGAATTCGTTATAAAAAGATATCCAATGCCTCATTTGTGTCATGATGGAGGATAATAGAAGCAAGGTAAAAGCAAACATGGACACCCTAATTTGATATAGAGAAATTGCAAGGTGGAAGCTAAGGGCTTAATCTAATTCTTTCATTGCAAAGTGAGGCCTTCATTTACATTTATTCAATTCAAGCATTCAAGCATTTCATGACATCATGGATGAGCAAGGGGATCATGAAGATGGTTAGAGTAATTTATCCTTGGGGGATTGGTATTCTTTCTATGTGATATTCAAATGTGATCTTTGTCTCTTCATATTTTGCACACATTTATATTTACAAGCATACTTACATGCTAGGGTTTTAATCATAGAGTAGATTCTTAGCATTTGCTAGCTCTTTTACATTCTATATCTACAATCTAGGATTCACGAGCACTACATACACACACAACATCTTTCCTAATGACTATTCGTGGAGGTGGATATCAATAAAATAGGGGGTTGACTAAGGTAAACCCCTTTAGAACCACTCACACACACCAATTTTGTAACAGACTTGCAGGTTATCAATTTGGTGACCACATATCTGGAATATACTCCCCGAGACCTTTCCAAAGAAGTTAGGTCAACTTTTCTACAGTGTCCTAGGAGCACGATGACTTCATGGAAAAGTGTTTGGAACACGTCACAATAGGTCGACCTATTCCTAGAGGTCTATAAAACAATAGTTTCTGGGTTTTTGTTGTGATCATAAATTTACAGTCGGAAGTCCTACCACAGTCTCAAATCTACAATTTTCAGAGCAAAAAGTCATACTCCATTGCATATTTTGAGGTAAGTACCTTATCATTTGTTTCATCTGTTATAATAGATCTATTTTTTTTTATCTTAATTGGGTTGATTGCTTATACTTGGTTCCTAGACTCATCTTACACTTTTTGCTTATTCAATTACTTCAATCTTATCATTTTCATTATCTATTTATAATCAAATTACATTGCATGAAACAAGACTTGCTCGTGTACTTCCTTGATATAACTTGGGTTTAGCATGGGCATCCCTTATCACCTTTTGATTTTTCTAGTGTAACCTAGGTTGTATTGAGAGTTATGCTCGAAAGACTCTCTTTCTCTTGTATTGAATAGCTTAGGGATAAAGTGTTAAAATTAATATACCTAGCTTGTATTGTTACACTCATTGATGCCATTTTCCCTCTGAACACAAACATATGAATAATAGTTTTCTATATGAAAACATGAATTGAATAGTATGTAAGTGTTGCATTAAAGAAATGACAAAGCCAATGTTTCATAATTTGAACTACTATGACAACAAGCACGTCACTAAAATAGTATAATTTATATGCCTCTAATTAATGCATGTACAAAAATAGAAACTTATGAATAGTAAAAGAAAAAAATATAAATCCCCCAATTAAAAAATATAATAACATTTAATTATAAAATGAATTGAGTAAAATCATTCAACACATAATAGTATGATGATTACCAATGTGACTAAAACCACTATAGCTATTGTGCCTATATTACATACCCATTACATTATATGAGTGAAAATGTCAACGACATACACAGAAATGATGAAAAATAAATCAAACTACAAGTATGAATGAGTAGAAATAATGTTAATAGGAAAATGAAGTGCAAAATTAATGCAAAGGTGCTACATGAAATTATGGAAACAAACCCTTCATGACAACATATAAAGAAATGATTAAAAAGGTACACAAAACTCAAACCCTAGATGAGTTACAAATGAATGATGAAAGAAAATATCAAATAATAAATAAACAAAACTATATCAAATGACTCAAACCCTCGATGACATATAGACAAATGATGAAATCTCGGTCAAACCCTCCACAACATACAAATAAAAGATTAAAAAAATCAATATTTACCAATGCAAACACATTACATTTCATATTTTAAAATGAAAGAAACCAAATGCCTCAAACCCTTGATGACATACATATAAATAATAAAAAGATACATCAAACTCAAACTGTGAATGACATATAGATAAATGATGGAAGAATACATCAAATAATAATGCAAACAAACTACATTTCATATGAGATAGCGAAATAAATCAAATGACTCAAACCCTCAACACCATGTAGAAAAATGATGAAATAATATATCTTATTGAAACGCTCGAAAACCTATCGATAAATGAGGAAAAAATACATCAAATAATTATGAAAACATATTACATTTCACATTACAAAGAAAAATAAATCATATGACTCAAACCTTTAATAGGGGAGAGGACCTAGTAGTTGTACACCCTAACTTCGGGCTTCTCAAAAACTTACGTGGAAATTTCAAATCACTCCCATTTTTTTACAATAGCTTACTTGGCGAGTCTCCTGCTTATAACTAAGGTTTCAGAGCCACGTCATCAAATATGATGCCACTTCAGCATGCTTTTTGCCAAGGTGTCCAAAATAGCCCAAAAAAAAGTGAGGACCAATCATAGTGAATTAGGGACCCCAATAGTTGTGCAGCTAATGTGGCATCACACTATTGGCTGCTTTTTAGAACAAAAGGTACATTTCATTCAATTATGGGTAGTCATCATTAGCAAAAACAACTTTACAGTCACAACTATTGGGACAATGTTGTAAAAAATATTGGATATTAAATCAACAACTATGGGTATTAAGTTAAGAACTGCTATCACAACCATTGGAACGTGTTCAAGTACTAGGTCCTCTCCCCTAGTGGACAATACATCAAACTAAAAAGCTCGACGAGAGACACATAAATGATAGAAAGAAAAAAAACATCAAATAGAACCTAGGAATGTATAGAAGAAATGTTATAGCAACACTAGAATGTTAAATTGGACCCTAGGCACTACTTGAAGGTGCAGGGAAAACCGTCGACAACTCGCTGAGAAATGATGACATCCATAATCATTTGTGGGAAGTAGAATGCAATTTCATTGAGAAAACAAATGCCGAAGACAATGAAAACTCATAGTTTTTAGGGCTTTGTAGTTAGTAGGCGCTAGCCTCCAATTCGTTGGCATTGTGTCATTCCCCATGTGGTCATAAGTACATGGGTGTTTAGGAATTGGGACTCCAATAGTTGAATTGGGATGTTGAATGATTTTTAGAAGGTAATGAATGATTTTAATGAGATGTTGAATGATTTAGGGAAGGTGTTGAATGATTTAAATAAAATCCCATCATAATGCTAAAGTGGTCCATGATAGTGGGCCCACTTTTGATTTGTTTTATAATTAAATATTTTTTTGTGTTTTACAATTAGGAGAATTTTATTTTGGCTATTTAGTGAACAGTTAATGGCGCTAAAGGAGGTACGTTTCAGATGACACATTGAAAATGCCACTTTTTGACCCTTCAATATTCCACGATTTGTAAATGAAATTTACTTAATACCTAGAAGCTAAGAAATATTTTGAAGGTCTCAACTCACATATGAAAACAACAATTTTTTTTTGTTGAAATCCAAAATATTGTTTAGACCGCAAAGTTAGGGTGCATAGGTAGTGATGCTCTTCCCATAACTTGTGAATGCAATATGATCCATTAACACCTGTTCTATGCGTGCAATAAGTTCTCACTAAACATAGTCTTGAGACAAAAGATACTTTAATGTTGGTATGCATTGTTATGGAACATAAGTAACATTTTAATCTAAGTTGCACTTGATAGATGTGTAATTTTGAATTTAATAATTTAGCGAATTAGAGATGTGAGAGGAGGGATTTTGAGACAAATTTTTATATTCTCTTTTAACTTTATTACATAAAATCAAAAAATTTATGTGTATTAGTAAAAAATTAATTAAGATAGATAGTAGAGTGAGAGAATTGGGCTGCCTCTTCTACGCTGCAGGGTTTCTTACAATTGGCTACCATTACTCAGACAGCCGTTTCATCTATTGCTATCCTTTTCTTGTTCTTCGGAGCCTTTTTCGAAACGAACGCTAAGAAAAAAAACAGATATCGATGGAAGCGTTTAAACCTGCGAAGCTATTAAGATATCTATTCTTAGTATTGCAGACACGAGGACAGACAACTGTTTTCTTTCTCATTCAAGCTGTCCTTTTACAAAGTATAATTTCAGGAAACGTACTCGTGTACATGATGCAGCAGCGTACCTGAATAGAAAAAATATAATTTCGTAGGCTACCTGTGAAGCTATTCTGATATCTATTCTTAGTATCGCAGATACGAGGACATACACCTGTTTTATTTTTCATTCAAGCTGTCCTTTTACGAATTATAACTCGGTGAGATTTTGCAAGGAGAATAAAATCAAGATGCAGTAGGTAAGCGCATCTAAGATTGCTGAGAAGCTTTCGGGGATAGCAAGGTACATTCACAGCAGCTTTAAAAAAGAAGTTTACTATGTTTAGCTTCGTACAGATAGGAAAGCTCGCGTACGGATGATAGGGAAATGTGTCTCACGCCATTGAACTGCATAGCTGTTCTGGTTCTGGTTCTCGATCGACTTTTTCCTTCTTCCGTTGAGATTTTTCCTTTTTTTCGCTGAAAGAGTATATATGCCTCTCAATGGTACTTACCTTGCATCCATGCTTGCTATTTCAGTAGAAGATTAAGGGCTTTTCTTTCCCCATCTAGAGTTGCCTAGGAGCTCTGCAATCGAGAAGGAAAAAAGAGGGGTTTTAGTTTTGACGTGACGAAACAGGATGCATCTGGGTGCTTGGCGCGCATTCTATGGGGCTTATTTGACTATAGGACTAGCGTTTTATGTGTCAGGGTTTGTCACAGATTATAAACATCAGAATTTCCAACCTTTCACATTTCATGTTATTTTGCATATTTATCCAAAATCATGTCGGCAAAACTGGCTCCTATCCGTAACTCATGTCAATAATTTGAAGATAGAGTGAGTATTTTGTTTGACCAATTTTACACACAAATTCACTGAATGTAATTGTTTGATTCTTTCTTCAAGATTATGGAGTAGTACTTCGAATTTTGCTGGTAATTGACGATTACTGAGTTAGTCTCAAATCTTTTAGCTAGATTTTTGCCGTGTTTACCCTAAATCTCTATTTTTCTCTCGAGACATGCTGAATGCTTTTCCTCTCAACTCTAAATGAATTTGGGAGCAAAACAACTTTAAAAAAAATGTTTATTAACACCAAAAAAGAGAAACCCAGGGCAAGTCAGCATGCAAACCTATATAATAACAACAAGGCAGTGCGGATGTAAAAGATTTTCCTATATTGCCCCTAACAATAGAATTAGCCTTCTTCAACTTGTGGGGTGCCATACAATTTTTTAATCTATGCAGCAAGTCTACTCAAACACTGCTAGGTTGATTCCTTTTCTGATAGCAAGTGGACGATGTTTTAGAATGACCAACATTACTGAAGGCAAGGAAAAAACATGGTACTTCAAGTTAAATTTAAAATACACTTACATGTTAAGCTTACAAGGACTTGAGATCGGATATTACATGTAGATTTAATAATGCTCTTCCTAGATAAGGATAACATATATGGAATCAATTATGTATGCGTTTCTGGATTAGATTGTGTGTAGTTTTTAGTATCAACGTTTCGGATCACACTCTGTGATCCATCATCATGAACGAAGAGAGTGCAAGAATAGTAAGAAAAGTAGCAGACTAAGCTTGCTGCAAGAGATAAAAGGGGGGGGGAAAGGGACAACAAACTATACAGGAAGGGGGGAGAGAGAAAAATAAAAAATAAGAAGCTCCAAGGTAGGGAAAAACATAATGAAGTCAATTAAAACACAAATAAAAGGGAAATGAAAGAGAAAGGATAACCCAACAGGCAAGATAGAAAATAAGAGAAAATCAGGCTAACACACATCAAAAAATATAAGTGAACAACTGTGTGTGTGTGTGTCTATATATATATATATATATATATATATATATATAAACACAAAAAATGAGAAAGAAGCCTAAAAAACACACAAGACACTAAGAAAGCAAAATGAGTAAAGAGGAGATACAATATGATGACAAAAAAGATAGTAAAATAGTAAAACAAAATAGTAATAATAATAATAATAATAATAATAAATAATAATAAAAATGATAAATAAGGAGCCTAAAAAACAAAAAAGACACTAAAAAATAAAAAAGCATAAGAGATATAAAGTGAAGTCAAGAAAGACAATGAAAATAAAACAATGTGAAGAAAAGATATATATATATATATATATATATATATATATATATATATATAAAGACAATTAAGACAATAAAAATAGAGATACCAAATTACAAAAAAGGATATTGTCTTAATTGTCTTTTTATATTTAACCGTATATATATATATATATATATATATATATATATATATATATATATATATATATATATATATATATATATATATATATAATATTATATATATATATATAAAGTAGAAAGATATACATAAATAAAAACCACCAACATGACCCGACAATATATACGGATAGATGTTTGCTTGATTATAGATATGTAGATCTATGTATTCTGTGATAATAAAAAGACCTATATGTCTATAATTAATCAAATATCAATTGATATATGAGAATAAAAGAGACGATATATATAGGTCTATATATAATTATAAAAAAATGAAATAATTAAAGACCCAAAAGACAAAAAATACAAGAAAACTAAAAAATACAAGAAAAACAAAAGAGGGTGGATGAGTATATATATATATATGATAGAGTTATATATATATACTCAAATAAACCATATATATATATATATATATATATATATATATATATATATATATATATATATATATATATATATATATATATATATATATATGGAAAGATCCAAGAAAACAAGAACCATAAGAACGACCTGACAATATATATGGATAGATATTTGCTTATTTGTAGACATGTGGGTCTTTGTATTAAGCAATAATAAAAAGACCACTATGTATATAAATAACCAAATATCCATCAATATATGAAAATATAAATAGGACTTGTTGCCCAAAATTTTCTATTCTGCAAATTTGGCCAAGTTTTCAGGTCTTTATTTTTATTCCGCTTTACTGCAACTTGTTTTCACTTGTGAAGTAGATCCTCAAAGTTTTATGCTTTGCACTCTAAACCCCATGATCTTCAATGTGTCACCTTGCCCTAGTTCAGATTGCATCACCTAATTCGCAAAGCCCTCAGAGATTTTCAAGTTTGAATGGTTGCAGGAAATACTCAAGTCGCAAGGGTTCCAAAAAATGTTCAGTGTCGAAAACCCTCTGTGTTTTCTACCTTTTGGTCCGAAAGCTCAGGATGTTTTGGACCTTCAAGCGAAAACCTCGGTTGTTTTCGGCCTTCGCATCATCGCAGTTCTTCTTCCCTGGTGGCAGCATTTTTCATAAGTGCGCAACTTTGACAAGTGGGGCCCAATTGGTTTTCGGCAAGCTATTATGCGGGTTGTCACATGATCGCATAAGTCCTTTCCCCCTTATGCGACCATGCGACTAACCGTTGATGGTCCTGTTGAAGAATGCTAGTGGTTTGTCGCATGATCGCATAGTCCCTTTTTAGGCTATGCGAACATGCAACTTGTCGTTAATCGCACCGATAGGAGCCTACAATTTGGTGATGTGTTCGTGTTTCATTGGCTGGCTGGTGACGAACATTTTCTGGTGGGCCCGAGGCTTGCGGTGCCAGTGCGGTGAAGATCCGACGGTTGTCGCATAATCTCATGGAATCTTTTGATTCCATGAGATCATGCGACAACTACCGATGTGATCTCGGTGGCTCGTGGGTCTGTTGCCAGAGAATCTTGCGGGTGCCAGGGCAAAAGATCCGACGGTGGTCGCATGTTCGCATGGGATCTTCCGACCCCATGCGATCATGCGACAACCATCCGATGAGTTTCTTCTGCAGGTGGGTCCTTTCTTGGCTGGTGTGTTCGTTGCTAATTGGCCGAAAGCTTGCGATGACAATGCAGTTGTCAGTGGGGCCGGATTTTAATGGTGGAAATTTTAGAGGAGGTCAGTTTTGTCCTCTATATTTGGTAGCTCCCGATAAAGTTTCATGCATTCGCTCATTCGCAGATATGATTTAGCATAGCCCTATTTTCTTGGTGAATGCGTAAGAGTACGGTTGCACAGTTAATGGATTTTGCGTAGTCGTTGAATAGAACTGAGGTTAAGGAAAACTTTAAGCGACTCTGTGACTAAGGGGAAGATGAGCCCGAGGAATAACCTAGAGTTAAGTTTGTAGTTAACATCTCAAAGGCTTGTCGTATGATCGCATGCAGTCTCTTGCAGCCATGTGATCATGCGACGGGTCATCAACGGTCAACAGGGGCTTCGGGTGGTGACGTGTGGGTTTCTTGTTGGTCCACGTGGTTGACAGGTAGATATTTGGCACTGCCAGATGTCTTGCATGGCAGTAGTGGCAGATTCAAAGAGGCTTGTCGCATGATCGCATGAAGGCTTTTAGGCCCATGCGATCATGTGACCAATGACATTTTCAAAGTGGTGCAACAGTTTTCATGGTCTTTTCTTCTACGAAAATGGTTGTGAGTGGCGGGTAGCTGAGAGTTGATGTTGCAAGACAAGTGCAGGTTGGGAAATTGATGAAGAAGTCTGGGTGGCCATCAGGGGTCGATTCTTTGTCCCAGCAGGGTACCAGTTGGCATTCATGGTGAGACTTTGGTGCAAGAAGGTTGTTGAATCCAGGTTGTTGTGCCTACAAGTTGATTGCAGTACAGGGATGGGCACGCAACCTGAAGGCTGATCGGCCATGATGTTGTAGAGTGATATTTATGATCAATCTTGTCTTGATTTAGGGTTGGTTATTAAATTGTAAATCTTGTAACCCCGATTAGTTTTTGGACTCCTGCCTGCGTGCAGTGAGGGATGTATATATTATTTTTTGGGAGCCTTTAGTGCTCAGAGTTTACATTTTGTAAAAAGAGTTTTTCTCTTTCTTGGGGAGTTATTCGTGGCATTTGTTCTGCCCTCTGGCTCTTACAACTTGTAATCTTTCATTGAAATCTCAGGTTTAATAGAGGCTATCCATGGCATTTGTTTTGCCCTCTGGTCTTTTCTTTATCTGTATTTCTCTTATTGAATGTAATATACTAGCTTTATTGGAGAAGTCTTGGAGTTCCAGAGCCCTTCTTTCTTTTAGCTTATATGTGTACTACTGTGTATAATCTGATTTGAGTGATTTTGTGGGTATTCTTCAGCCCCCTGTCATTCTATCTCATTCCTGTGCCCTTTTTCTAAAGAGAACATTTGCTTGCAGGTCATAGGTTGTGTCTATGTCCAGGCCCTCCTATGAAATACTTATGCAAGCCTGTTTAGGGAGATTGTGTTCTATTAGATCTGAGAGCCTTCATGCTAGTTTGGTCAGTGTATTGTATTCATTTCATTTCGGTGCATCACCTAGTAGGTAGTTTGCTTTCATGTTATTTCCCTTTCATGTATTCCTTCTAACCCTTTCCCTCAAAAGAATTTACTTTTCACGTTAAGAAGCAAATCAGGGTGATTATCCAAGAGGAACAAACCTAGAACCTGGAGGTCTCATCTCGGTTAGCAAAGGTCCCACAACCTTGAGATGATTCCCATGTTATACTGAGTTATCAAGACCAAGAGAGCTTAAAACAAAGGCGCAAACTCAGTGTATAATAGGACCAAACACAAAAAAAAAAGAAAAGAAGAAAAAATAAGCCAGGGGGCTGACACCAATAAGGATAATCAACTTCCCTAACCCACTAAGAACGACGACAAGGACAACAAAGAACAAGAAACAAAAGGGACACACACCCAAGCACGCCTCAAAGAATAATAATAAAGGGGGACAAACAAAGACCAACAAACGAAAACAAAGGACACAACAAGGAGCAAGCACAAATGAGGGGCAGCAAGAGGGAATCAAGGGTGATTGAGGTTTTCGAGCAAGCTTAACAAGGGTTGCCAGGAAGGGCTGATGGACCATCCATCATCATGATTAAGGTTAATGGGATGGTGGTTGATAACAATGGCCTCCTTAAGCTTCCTCTTGAAGTAGTTTTCCTCCTTGGATAGGATTTGGTGCTCTCTAGACATATATGATGTTTGGTGGAAGAGGAGTGCTCCGCTAAAGCTGACTTGTGGACTCTATCATGCTTAATATCGACACTATGCTCATGGATTCTGGTGAGGAAAGAGTGACCCATTTCCCCTATATAGGGAATACCACACGAGCACACAATCTTGTAGACTCCAGAGTCAAGAAGAGTTTTTTTGGAGTCCTTGAGTGAGGGAACCCGATTTCTTAATTTCGAGAGGGGTTTGAAGGCCACACGAAGGTCCTTTCTAGTTAAGATTTTGGCAATTTTTTGGGAGATGCCATCCACAAAAAGAAGGGAGGCATTCAAGGGAGGCGGAGACTGGGATGGGATAGGAGTAGTACAGGAAAAGAAGGAGGCCTTGGCTTGGTTAAGAGACCTAGAGATTTGTTTATGAGAATACCCATTTAATTTGAAGACCTGGCGAAGGTGGGTGAACTCTTGGGTTAAGTTGGTCGTCATCGCAAATTATAAGGGCTCTAAGAGAAAGAGTCTTGAGGATGCCAACTTTTTGGCAAGGGTGGTGATGGGTGGCCTTGTGATACACAGGATGACCAAAGCTGCCATTGGGCTTTTTGATGAGAAGAACGTCAAGGAAGGGGAGTTGGTTATCTGACTCAATCTCCTTGGTGAAGGAAATGGTGGGGGCCAAATTAATTGATGTGCTGGTGAAACTCTACAAGTTTGTCAAGCCCATGCAACCAGCAGATGTTGGTGTCATCAACATATCATTTCCACCATCGAGGTTTGAGGGGAAAGGTGTGGAGGGCCAAACTCCTCAAAATGCTCCATATAGAGGTTTGCTATAATGGGGGAGAGGGGGGAACCCATAGCCACTCCCTCCACCTGCTCATAGATGACATTTTGGAAGGAGAAAAAATTTGACCTCAGGCACAACTCGACCAAATCAATAGTATCAACATTAACTTTACTCTTGACAATTTGAATCGAGTCGGGGATAGGAACCTTGGTGAAGAGGGAGACCACATCAAAACTAACCAAGATATCACCCACACTCAACCTTGGTGTCCTTGATAAATTGGACAAATTGGCAAGAATCTTTGACAAAAGAATCAGACTTTCCCACCAAGGGGGAGATAATCTTGGCGAGGGTGAGAGGCTAGAGGATAAGTCAGTGATCCAATGGTGTCGACAATGGGTCTCAAAGGAATGCCACTTTTGTGGATTTTTGGCACCCCATAGATACGAGGGGTTACTTCTTTTGATGGCACCAATTTCTTCTTGGTAGCATCATCAAAGGAGGATTTGGCTACTGAAGCTTTGACTTGTTTAATGATCTTAGAGCATAGATTTCGAGAAAGGATCCTATAGTTGTTGGAGTCAGAGAGCAAGTCAAGCATCTTGGAAACATAGGCTTGTATATTCATGACGACAGTGGCATTGCCTTTGTCAGCTTTGGTGATAATGATGTCATTATTATGAATAAAATGGTTGAAGGCAAGTGACTCCGCTCTAGGAATGTTGCTTCTGGGAGGTTTAGCACATTTGAGAGCAACAGTGCAATCTTGCCTAATTTCATCTGTAACATTAGAAGAGAGAGAATGCACAACATTCTAATGTCAAGGAGAAATTGAATGTGGGGGATGGCGCGAGGGGCACAAGCAAAATTAAGACCCCGCTTTAAAAATTGAAAGAGAGGGGGTCAATGGTAGCCTCCGACAAGTTAACCACCAATTTTTTCTCCCAATCATGAACTGTATGGAGAGAAGGACCCATCAAAGGACGTATAGAGGAGTCCAACCCTAAAATTGGGGGTCCCTGCGACATGGAATCCACATGAACGGGGGGGTCACGTGACTCAACCTCGCGGTGCCTACCATGAGAAAGGTGATCAGATTCAAGGAGAGAGGTGGGAATCTCCAACTCCAAGGAGGGCACCATGAAATCAAGAAGAGAGGGCTGCTTATTAATAGGACCGTTGGAAGGATGCCAAATTGGCATGGGTGGGGCTCAAGAAGATATATGGAACGGAGATTTGTCAACAGAGAAAATAAATGCTAGACTATCTTGGCATGGCAGGAGAGCAATTGGGATGGGAGAACGTACCTAGAACAACTGGCCTGCAGCTATTGCATGGTGATGACTGTTGGGAGTTGATAGCCTATAGATTAGATCGATCCTTGTGTGCCAAAGAATGCTATGGATCAAGCTTATGAAAAAAGTTGCAGACTTGGCCTTTCTCAAGTGTTGCAGAGACTCTGGTTTGATTCCTTGCTTTGTAAAAATCTCTCACCATCTTTGGAGCATGCATACTAAGCACATTTTCTACCGTGTGGTTCTCTCTCTTCTCAAATCAGTCATTCAGTCCACTCAGAGGGTGATCAACCATATTAATGGCAGACTAATGCCTCTGCATTTGGAGCTGGCCTCTTCTTTGCGTCCGGATCTATGGATCAGATTGGATACATCTTCTTACACCAGAGCTGTGGGTCAACCAGAGTTGTGTATAAAAAAGAAAAAGAGGAATTTCTTGGCTCTATTTAGAAGTCTCAGGGATGACAATTTTCCTCTTCCTCACACAACCTTTCTCATTCGACCCCCCTTCATCGCAATGTTTGGGCACATCCTCTAGTTTGTGCGGATGTGCCAACTCCTCAACCCTTACCATCATCTCCTGTTCCTCATCTTAGAGTGCCTCATCCCTATCACGCTGGGTTGGCTGGTCTCATCCTTTCTACTGTCAGACCCCACCCCGTGCCAGAGCCCGCCAGCGAACAAGATACCTCTTCAGGAGTAGTTGATCTCAGTCCCTCTCCTATTTGGTTCCCTCCTTTGCCAGTGTCAAGCAATGAACCAACATCCAGCGCTAATATCTTGGCTTTCCCTCATATCAACCAATACGAAGATCTCACTGGGTTTGTGTGAAGCTCTCCATGCAGTCTTTCTCCTTAGCAACCCTCTCATTTGGAGTTACGTCACTCAGCTACCCTGCTCCCATCTTTGCCAGTGGAGGTTTTGCAGCATTCTTTGGCACACAAGGATTGATCTGGTCTATAGGCTATCAACTCCCAATGGTCATCACCATGCAATGGCTATAGGCCATTTGTTCCAGGTACATTCTCCCATCCCAATTGCTCTCTTGCCATGCCAAGACAGTCTAGCATTTATTTCTCTGTTGACAAATCTCCGTTCCATATATCTTCTCGAGCCCCTCCCATGCGAATTTGGCATCCTTCCAATGGTCGTATTAATAAGTAGCCCTCTCTTCTTGATTCCACGGTGCCCTCCTTGGAGTCAGAGCTTCCCACCTCTCTCCTTGAATCTGATCACCTATCTCATGGTAGGCACCGTGAGGTTGAGTCACGTGACCCCTCCATTCATCTGGATTCCATGCCCTGGGGACCCCCAATTTTAGGGTCGGACTCCTCTATACGTCCTTTGATGGGTCCTTCTCTCCATACAGTTCATGATTGGGAGAACAAATTGGTGGTTAACTTGTCGGAGGCTACCATTGGACCCCCTCTCTTTCAATTTTTTAAAGCGGGGTCTTAATTTTTCTTGTGCCCCTCACGCCATCCCCCACATTCAATTTCTCCTTGACATTGAGAATGTTGTGCATTCTCTCTCTTCTGATGTTGCGGATGAAATTAGGCAAGATTGTGCTATTGCTCGCAGACGTGGTAAACCTCCCAGAAGCAACATTCCTAGAGTGGAGTCACTTGCCTTCAACCATTTTATTCATAATAATGACATCATTATCACCAAAGCTGACAAAGGAAATGCCACTATCATCATGAATAGACAAGCCTATGTTTCCAAGATGCTTGACTTACTCTCTGACTCCAACAACTACAGGATCCTTTCTCAGAATCCGTGGTCTAAGATCATTAAACAAGTCAAAGCTTTGGTAGCCAAATCCTCCTTTGATGATGCTACCAAGAAGAAATTGGTGCCATCAAAATAATTAACCCCTCGTATCTATGGGGTGCCAAAAATCCACAAAAGTGGCATTCCTTTGAGACCCATTGTCGACACCATTGGATCACCGACTTATCCTCTAGCCTCTCACCTCGCCAAGATTATCTCCCCCTTGGTGGGAAAGTTTGATTCTTTTGTCAAAGATTCTTGCCATTTGTCCAATTTATCAAGGACACCAAGGTTGAGTGTGGTGATATCTTGGTTAGTTTTGATGTGGTCTCCCTCGATACCAAGGTTCCTATCCCCGACTCAATTCAAATTGTCAAGAGTAAAGTTAATGATGATATTGCCAATTTGGTCGAGTTATGCCTGAGGTCAACTTTTTTCTCCTTCCAAAATGTCATCTATGAGCAGGTGGAGGGAGTGGCTATGGGTTCCCCCCTCTCCCCTGTTATAGCAAACCTCTATATGGAGCATTTTGAGGAGTTGGCCCTCCACACCTTTCCCCTCAAACCTAGATGATGGAAATGATATGTTCATAACACCAACATCTGCTGGCCACATGGGCTTGACAAACTTGAAGAGTTTTACCGGCACATCAATAATTTGGCCCCCACCATTTCCTTCACCAAGGAGATTGAGTCAGATAACCAGCTCCCCTTCCTTGACGTTCTTCTCATCAAAAAGCCCAATGGCATCTTTGGTTGTCATGTGTATCACAAGGCCACCCATACCGACTTATATCTCCACTCATCTTCCCATCACCACCCTTGCCAAAAATTTGGCATCCTCAAGACTCTTGCTCTTAGGGTCCTTAGAATTTGCGATGATGACAATTTAACCCAAGAGTTCACCCACCTTCGCCAGGTCTTCGAATTAAATGGGTATTCTCATAAAGAAATCTCTAGGGCTCTTAACCAAGCTAAGGCCTCCTTCTTTTCCTGTACTAGTCCTATCCCATCCTAGTCTCCGCCTCCACCTCCCTTGAATGCCTCCCTTCCTTTTGTGGATGGCATCTCCCAAAAAATTGCCAAAATCTTAACTAGAAAGGGCCTTCATGTGGCCTTCAAACCCCTCTCAAAATTAAGAAATCGGGTTCCCTCGTTCAAGGACTCCAAAAAATCTCTTCTTGACTCTGGAGTCTACAAGATTGTGTGCTCATGTGGTACTCCCTATATAGGGGAAACGGGTCGCTCTTTCCTCACTAGAATCTATGAGCATAGTTTCAATATTAAGCATGATAGAGTCCACAAGTCGGCTTTAGCGGTGCACTCCTCTTCCACGAAACATCATATATGTCTAAAGAGCACCCAAATCCTATCCAAGGAGGAAAACTACTTCAAGAGGAAGCTTAAGGAGGCCATTGTTATCAACCACCATCCCATTAACCTTAATCGTGATGATGGATGGACCATCAGCCCTTCTTGGCAACCCTTGTTAAGCTCGCTCAACAACCTCAATCACCCTTGATTCCCTCTTGCCACCCCTCGTTTGTGCTTGCTCGTTGTTGTGTCCTTTGTTTTCGTTTGTTGGCCTTTGTTTGTCCCCCTTTATTATTATTCTTTGAGGCGTGCTTGGGTGTGTGTCCCCTTCTATTTCTTGTTCTTTGCTCTCCTTGTCGTCACTCTTAGTGGGTTAGGGAAGTTGATTATCATTATTGGTGTCAACCCCCTAGCTTAATTTTTCTTCTTTTCTTTTTTGCTTGTGTTTGGTCCTATTTATATTTTTCATATATTGATGGATATTTGGTTATTTATATACATAGTGGTCTTTTTATTATCGCTTAATACAAAGACCCACATGTCTACAAATAAGCAAATATCTATCCATATATATTGTCAGGTTGTTCTTATGGTTCTTGTTTTCTTGGATCTTTCCATATATATACATACATACATACATACAGACATACACACACACACACACACACACACACATACATACATATATATATATATATATATATATATTATATATATATATATATATATATATATATATATATATATATATATATATATATATATATATATATATAATATATATATATATATATATATATATTATATATATATATATATATATATATAATATATATATATATATATATATATATATTATATATATATATATGGTTTATTTGAGTATATATATATATCTTTATCATATATATATATACTCATCCACCTCTTTTGTTTTTCTTGTATTTTTTAGTTTTTCTCGTACTTTTTGTCTTTTGGGTCTTTAATTATTTCATTTTTTATAATTATATATAGACCTATATATATATTGTCTCTTTTATTCTCATATATCGATTGATATTTGGCTAATTATAGACATATAGGTCTTTTTATTATCGCATAATACATAGACCTACATATCTCTAATTAAGCAAACATCTATCCGTATATATTGTCAGGTCGTGTTGGTGGTTTTTTATTTATGTATATCTTTCTACATATATATATATATATATATATATATATATTATATATATATATATATATATATATATATATTTGGATTTATTTTTTTATATTTTTATATTTTTAAATATTTATCTTTTATTATAATATAATTTTAAATATTCTTCTTTTTCTTTTTTAT